>BLSH010327817.1:3200909-3251851 GCA_018402905.1 Glandirana rugosa | reverse complement strand
CTCGGTGTACTGCATGGGGGACATGCTTACACGCCTAGTCGCTTACCCTTCGGTTTCCAGAGACTTTTAGCGGTCCTTTTTCAGAGACCTTTGGCTTCCCATTCGCTGATCCGCACATTCGTACAGGGGGTACGTCATGTGGCTCCCCAGTTTCGGCCGCCTCTGGCGCCGTGGGATTTATGAGAAGATTAGGGACATTCCCTTGTCCCTTTTGTCGCAGAAGGTTGCCTTCTTGGTGGCTGTCACATCCGCTCGGCGGGTGTCAGAATTGGCTGCCTTGTCTAGCAAGTCCCCGTCCTTGATTCTTCATAATGACAAGGCGGTGTTGCGACTTCCACCTTCTTTCCTTCCAAAGGTGGTCTCTTCTTTTCATTTGAATGAGGATATTACCCTTCCTTCATTATGTCCTCACCCAAAACATCCTAAGGAATTTGAGTTACACTCTTTGGATGTGGTGAGGGTCCTGCGGGTTTATTTGAGTGCTACAGCTTCCTTTCGGAAGTCTGACTCATTGTTTGTGTTACCCGGGGGCTCCAAAAAGGGCTCGGCAGCCTCGTCGGCTACTATTTCCCGTTGGATTACACAGACCGTGACCCATGCATATGAGCTTCGGGGCAAGGTTCCCCCTTTTCCGGTCACGGCTCATTCCACCGGGTCGGTCAGTACCTCCTGGGCGTTCAGGCACCAGGCTTCGGTGTCTCAGGTGTGCAAAGCGGCCACTTGGGCCTCGGTGCACACATTTACTAAGTTTTACAAAGTTAATGTTTCAGCATCTGCGGATGCTGCTTTTGGCCGCAAAGTTTTGCGAGCAGCGGTGTGAGTGCGTCTAGCGCTCCCTGAGAGGGTTCTGTTGGGTACAGTTGTTGTTGTTGTTGTTTGCCCACCCCTCTGCCTTTTTTGGCACTGCTTTGGGACGTCCCCACGTGTCAATTAAGAAGAGCTGCGTCTGTCAGTGAACGTAAGAGAAAAAGGGATTTTATTATAACTTACCGTAAAATCCTTTTCTCTGAGTTCACTGACAGACGCAGCTCCCACCCCTCTGATTTTTTTGTTGCACTGCTTGTGACAAACTGAATGCCATTGGCCAGCAGGGGGTTTTATAGGCTCAGGTGAGGACGGCCCCCATGGGAGGGGCCAGCATATCCCTGATGCTTTTGCATCTGTTTGCATCTGTTTTGCCTAGTCACTCCTGATAGGACGACATAAAACCCACGTGTCAATTAAGAAGAGCTGCGTCTGTCAGTGAAGGAAGACATTGTTTTTGTATGGCCGGCATATAGTTGGTTATTTATATGTACCACTGCATGTAGATATTTAAGAATAAATTGCCTCTTTTTTTTTTTTTAAACATTCTATATCAACTAAATTACACACCACACTTTTTTTAAGGTTATTACCCAATTAATTGAAACAATAATCAGCCAACTAATCGATTATGAAAATAATTGTTAGTCGCAGCCCTAATTCTGTGTGCATACCACTCCTGTTCAGTGCTGGTCCAGATAACACAGAAAGCACAATACTTACAACCTTGGCACATCTTCAACTGGCTGGAGTACTAACAAGTTCCTGTTGCACAGTGATGGATAGAGTGCTTAGTTTGTTGTGGCAAGAGTGTAATGAAGAAAGTATCTTTTTTTTTTTTTCAAAAATTTTTATTTAGTCAAAAGCATAAGAAAGGAATCCTAGAATCAAAGTAAGTTGAACATGCATAGCACATATCCTATTACGGTATAACAATAGGAACAACAATACATTGGCATAGAATTTCACTATGTCTTGCTGCGTCAACCAAGAGAACTATGTACTGTACAGTCGGCTGGATGGCAAGTCATGAAGCCCTAGTACATTGGTGCAGACTCCATAACACCTGTCTCAGACCATTTTCCTTATTTTAAAGAGTGTAAAGAAGAGAATGAGGTATGACAGAAGTGTTGGGTAAAGAGCGATAAAGGAGAAATTGGGAGGAGTCAAAAAGGATTCTAAAACATAGAGAGAAGGAAGAAATGTGGTAGAAGGAGAGGAAGGGGGAAGGAAGGGCATGGGGGAATGATTGGGGACGTGGGGGAGGGTGGGGCAACTACGATTCGGATCTACAATGTCTACAAGCACCAAGAGGCAGAAGATCATCGGCATCAGCCTGTATTGCAGATCACTCCTAGATTACGTACCATGGGATACATCAGTTTTGTTATTTTCAAATAGGGCTCTACCCTCATCAGAGAAAACAAACATATTCCACAGGTTCCATATTTTGGAGTATCTTTCCTGTTGATGCCTAGATGCGAGGATCAAATCCTCCATTTTGCTTATATCTTCCACCTTTCGCAGCCATAGGCCGATGGTAGGGGGGTGTGGGGATTTACATTTGAGAGGTATACACGCTTTGGCCGCAATGTGACGAAGAATTGATTTTTTTTTTTGTATATTTTGCCTGGGATGTCGGAGGCGTGTAGAAGAAAAAAGGCTGAGTCATCTGGGATTAGTCTGTCTGTGAATTTCCTGGGAGATATCCCGAACCGTTTTCCAGAAACTCTCAAGCTTGGGGCATGCCCAGAAGCAATGTACCCTGGTCCTCTCGGCATCACCAACAACGGTCTGGCACTGTAGGAAAGAGCCTATATAGTTGAGATGGTGCGCAGTGCTACCTGGATAGAATTTTAAAATTGGTTTCCTGCATCTTTGTGTATAGCGAAGATTTATGCGTGAAACATAAAATATGCTGTCTCTGAGCAGCTAGGCAAGCCAGGGAGTCGATGATTCTCCAGTGGTGTAATCATCATGGTATAGTTAAGTGAGAGAGCATGCGGCAGAATGCCAGTGTCAGAACAGAGTTCCTCAAAAGTAGTGAGGGGTCGATTAAAGTCCCCCCCCAGAGGTGGTAGCGAATTTAAGAAATTACGAATTTGAAGTGCCCTCCAAAAATCCAGGTGAAAAGGTCAGTTTGAATCCGTGAGTGTTAAAGCGATGGCCAGTTGCCCGCCGTGAGGAAATGGGATGCTTGGAAGCGTACCGTAGTCGCCAGGTTATGAAAAATTGTGTCGTCACATCCCGGGGGGGGGGGGGGGGGGGAAATTTCCCATAATGGGGTATAGCAGAGAATATAATAAGGAGAGGGATGGCTGTAGAGTAAATGAGCACATATTCAAGTGGTGGTGCCGATAATGGGGTGATATTTCACGCCCCCAGGTAAGGAATTATAGTACCAGGGTGCTCTCAGGAGGGGAAAGCTACTTTGGCCTTGTTCTACCTGCATCCAAAGTTTAATGTCTCGGTGTTGACACCAATCCACTAGTCTATTTAGATGAGTGTCCTGGTAGTACGCCCACAGGTCTGGTACCGCCAGACCCCCATGTATTTTGGTTAATGAAATTAGTGTCCTATGTATGCATGGTCGTTTACGGGCCCATATGAGAAGAAAGCATCTGTTAGTTGATATTGTGCAGGCATTTATTTTTCAGTAGTGTCATAATTTGCCAACCGTCATCCTTGCATCCACCTCCTTCAGAGCTAAGATGTCTATAGATAGGTGCATTTTGTAGAAATCCAGGGTTTCTGCCTACCATTGAAATGTCAGCTGACATGTTGAAGACCTCTCTGGTGTCTTTGTGATGTATTTGCATGTATGTGTGATAATGTTGATGAATGTAAAGTCATGCACTTGGGCTGTAAGAATATGCATGCATCATACGTCATCACAGAGAATAAGGGGGCACTCTTTACATCTAGCGGAAAAGAGATCTAATCTCCAAATACGGAAAGGCTTCTTCACAGTAAGAGCTGTGAACATGTGGAATAGACTTCAAAAAGCTGATTCTGGCTAGCTTAGTAGATTGCTTTAAAAAAAATTCTAGATTCTTTCCTAAATGTACGCAATATAACTGGGTACTTATCGTTGTAGGTAAAGTTGATCCAGAGAATATCCGATTGCCTCTTGGGGGATCAGGAAGGATTTTTTTCCCCTGCTGGAGCAAATTGGATCACGCTTTGCTGGGGTTTTTTTTAGCCTTCATCTGGATCAGCTGTGGGTATAGGATTGTGTATATATAGGAATATAATCCCCCCCCCCCTTTATTGGTTGAACCAGATGGACTTTTTTCAACCTAACTATGTAACTATACAGTATGAAAGGATGCAAATTGTTTTTGACTTTAGCAAAGAATCTGTTTGGAATAGATTTCTGCCTTGAGAAGTATTTTTTTCATAACTGTACAAAAAAAACTAGACATGATAACAGGTGGTAATATACCGCCTGAGGACTTTCAAGACAATGCAGCTTAATTGACATCATGATGCACATAAAGAGTAATTAAAAGATTGTTCCTTTATGTGGAACAATCCTGAATCAACCTCAAAGATTTTATTACATGCTGTAAATCCTGAATTAACCCCAAATATTTTATTACATGCTGTAAATCCTGAATCAACCCCAAAGATTGTATTACATGAATAAAGCTTCTATCCGTGATGATTTCTTGCACTGCTTACCCAACACTTCGATGTTGTACTACACTGTCAGATTATCAGAGATGCTTGTATTGGGCATATTGCGTGCATGCACCTAATGTTTAGGCACATTTAAGCTTAATACATTCATTTTTTCTTCCCAACAGGCGAACGCTTGGCCAAACCTGAACGTGGAAAAATGCGGGTGCACAAAATCTCCAATGTCAACAAAGCTCTGAATTTTATTGCCAGTAAAGGGGTAAAACTGGTCTCCATTGGTGCAGAAGGTGAGAAGACCTGTAAACTTGGATAACCTAAAACTATCAAAGAAACCCATCTCTGAGATGGCCTGAGGATTGGCTGTCACTGTGTAAAGCTGGTAGCTAAATTGTTTTCTTAGCATTGCTAAACCTAGGGATATTTAGAAAACTGCGAATCTCAAAATACAAGAGATCACTATATGATCTTTTCAAATGTCAAGAGTTTGAGCAAGTCTTGAGTTGGCTCTAGTTACCTGAGCTTTGAGTAGTCAGCTGTAAACAGACTGATGCTAGTTATTACAATTTGCAGAGGAAAAGATCATTATCTGTTCATTAACCACTTCCTGCCCAAGGCCGTCATATGACGTCTTTGACTTTGAGTGACAATATCTGAATGATGCCTGCAGAGAAACGCCCCATACCAGGATATCACCACCTCTATGCTTTACTTTAGGAATTGTGTTCTTTGGATGGTGAGTTGTATTGGATTTCCGTCAGACATATCATTTGGTGTTGAGGCCACATAATTATTTTTTTTGTCTCATCTGATCATAACACCTTTTCCATGTGGCCTCAGAATCTTCAAGGTGCATTTTGACAAAGCTCAGTTGTGACTTCACTGTGCTTCTAGGCATTAATAAAGTCTTTGAATTTTTTTTGTATCCATCTCCTGACTTGTGCCTGTCTACAACTTTATCCGGGAGATCGTTTGACACTGTCTTGCCACCCATAATTGATTGCTTTCTTTAGCTGCTCTACCAATGACTGAAATGCTCCAGGAAAGCTCTTTTCATGCTGAGCTAATCAAAATGGCCACAACTGATCGCAGTTGAAAGTCAAATGGCTTTGTGTGCCATTGAAAAGATTATTAACTACACCTGATTGAACTTACAAGTCCTTTTTAGGAGGGGAGGGGGTGTTCCTTTTCCCAACTCAATGATTCTGTTTTTGATTGTATTTTTTTCTGACGTGTTGGTGTTTTTTCGCTTGGATGTTATATTGCACTTAGTAAATACAGCTGCATAAAACAATAACCATGTCTGCCTTCATTCCAGGCTGCAAAGCAACTGAATGTGATTATTTTAAAGGAGGCTGATTCTTTTCTATACCCATTGTAGGATTGTATCATGGGTTTGTAGTGGTTTTATCAATAACTGGTGGGATAATGAGGCAGTGTATTTTAATAACTGTCTAAATAAAAAGAATTGATTGGGCAGTGCATGTCCTGGAACTGGCTGATGATGTACACAAATTAAAAAATGTTTAGGAGACCATAAATTGATTGACCCCTTCCCTGATACATTGGCCTACTACAACCCTTGGGCAAGCTTAGAGCTATACTACGGGGCGAAAGCAAGCACTTCACCTACGGAAGTTCTAGTTACCACCTCGATGGACAATCTCTGCCTGGCAGGGCTAATCCTGCTCTGTTTTCACTTAAAGTGGTTGTAAATTCTTACCTATACCTAGTGAAGTGACTGGCCTCAGGTGATACACAGGGGTAAAACAAAACCTTCTACATACAATGTACCTGTTTATCTGCAACAATTTGCCCTTTACATCCTTGTAAAACTCAGAGATGAAAAGATTTTTCACAGATTCACAAAGCAGGGGGTAGGAAGCTGCAGTTACACAACTGTACAAGAGCTCTGAGAGCTGATTGGAGGGAAGGGACACACCCCCCTTTCACACACCACTCAGGAACAGAGCTGAGGTTGTCAGTCAGCTGGAGGTCCCTCTCCTGTCACTTTTTTTTTTTTCTTGGTGTCAGGAAAACTTGTCAGAAGTGACTGGTACAGATAGCAGAGGAACGAGACAGCAGAGAAAAATGACAAGAAGTCCTTTTTAACATCCTCAGCCCTGGAAGGATTTGCCCCCTTCATGACCTGGGCCATTTTTTTGCGAAACTTCACTGCTTTACATTAAAAGACAATTGCGCGGTCGTGCGACGTTGTACCTAAACAAAATTTATGTCCGTTTTTTCCCACAAATGGAGCTCTTTTGGTGGTATTTTATTATCTCTGTGGTTTTTATTTTTTGCCCCATAAACAAAAAAAGAGCGACAATTTAAAAAAAAAAACAAACATTTTTTTTTACTTCTTGCTATAATGCGTATCCAAAAAATATATAAAAAAACAAATTTATTCATCTGTTTAGGCCGATACATATCCGTCTACATATTTTTGGTAAAAAAAAAAAATCGCAATACGTGTACATTGATTAGTTTGTGCAAAAGTTATTGCTTTTACAAACTACGGGATAGATTTAGGGACCTTTATGGGTTTTTTGATTGTTTTTACTGGTAATGGCGGCGATTTTCGATTTTTAGCAGGACTGCGACATTGTGGCGGACAAATCTGACCTCAAATTGCACTTTTTGGGGACCAGTAACATTATTACATTGATCAGTGCTATAAAAATGCAGTGATCAATGTAAAAATGACACTGGCAGGGAAGGGGTTAACTCTAGGGGGCGATCAAGGAGTTAAGTGTGTTCGCTCACCATATAGGGGGATGGGCAGGCAGGGACATGACAGAGATCACTGCTCCCGATGACTGAGAGCAGCAGATCTCAGACAATTCCCCTGACAGAACGGGGATATGCCTTGTTTACATAGGCAGATCCCCGTTCTGCCTCTGTACAAGGCGATTGTGGGTCTCCACAATAGCGCGTGCATAGACCGCCATACAGCTACGGCGATTCGCGCAGGAGAGCCGACCTGCCACCGTATACTCACGGCAGCTGGGCGGCAAGTGGTTAAAAAGGCAAATAAACACTATAGAAGTATGTGCTTTGTTCATATTTCCACTCCTCTTCCTTTCTCCGTCGGGGTTCCCCAAGGTTCTGTTCTTGGACCTCTCCTCCTATTTTCAATCTACATCACCTCCCTGTGTCAGCTGATAGACTCCCATGCCTTTCAATATCATTTCTATGCTGACGACACCCACCTCTATCTTTCTTCTTAGTTCATCGACAGACACGGCGCCTCCTTAATCTTGACCAGTGGGTTATAACGCCTCTGCAGGAGTAGGACTAGGCAGAACATAAAACTTTGCTATGCCCCATGAGCCTTCCTCAGTCCCTATATAACCCCCTCCCTGCTCCAGGTACTCAGTTTTTTCTGTCTAGTCAGGAGTGAGAACCTAGATCCTTGCTGGAATCTTTTGGGTCCTAGCAATTTTTATTTTTTTCTTCCTTTCATGCATCTCCTGGGAGAGCTACAATCAACTGCCAGGCTGGGCGACGGGCTGGATAATTTAGATCCAGTGGTCTCCCTAGTCCAGCCAGCGAGCGCGTGCAGGATGCAGCTATGTGCTAGATCGGCCGTGACATAGCCTCAAGGGACAGAGGCTGGCCCGTAAGTTAAACGTCTCGTAGGGTCGCATATGACCGGGCTCTGGTCCGAGTCTCAGTGCCCCCCTGGCTGACAGCCCCCACTTCGGTGGCGAGGGTCCTGTCTGGAGTGATACCCGCAGCCGTGGATGGGCAAGTACAGTCCCCTTGCTCCTCCTTTTGTGTGGTTTCGGATGGAAGCGGGTATTCTCCAGGAATGGTCGGACCTGCCTGCAGGTTCCCTCCTCCCATCCTGTCCCTCAGTTGACCTGGACTCTACCCCCCTTCCCCCATGAACTAGTGGGGTCCCAGGACAGGCAAAGACCCTGGGGGGTCTCCCTCCTCATTCCCCCCTCTGTAAGGGATATTTAGTGTGTGTCCTGCCCTGGTGGTATAAGGGGGTTCAAGTGCAGAGGGGCAGTGGAGACCCCTAGGTGCATGCCCTGCTGTGAAGTGCAGCGTGAGCTATAGAGTAGTTTAGGGGCCCCAGTGCAGAGTGCACAGCAGAGTGCTAGGTGTTTATCCTGCCTAGTGGGGTACAGTACTTTTTGTGGGTCCCCTTGAAGAGAGAGCAGCAAAGAGGATCCTGGCAGCATGCTTCAGCATGTCAAACGACCGGTGGCCATCTTGGAGAAGTCCAGCGACATCTCGGCAGCCATTTTCCATTGGTTTCACTGGTCTCCGGCTGGCGGCCATGTTTGTGTAGCTTGATGATGTCCAATGCCCATTTTTTGTTGGTCTACTGAGACGCTGGAGGACTAAAGCCTTGTGGAGATGCCGGGGCTCCTCCTCTTCCTCTTTCTCCTCTTCCTGCCCGGGATATATGAAGTGGGATGGCGTCCATGGTGTTGCTGGGTCTGAATGGCGGCGCTCCTCCGGTGGTAGGGTGAATCCTTGGAGGTCCCTGTGATCTCTCTCCCTGCTGACAGGTACCCTGAGCATTGGGGGATCCCTTAGTAGTGCCAAGATCTTTTGTACTGCAGGGTCTTCCCTTTTCCTGATGGAGCCTCGGGTCACATCTCCCCCACTGACCCCCTCCTGGAGGGGACAGGTCCCTCGGAACCCCAGCTTTCCATGGTTGCGTTGACGGCGGTCCTAGAGTCATTTGTATCCCTGGGGGAAGGAGCATGTGGGCAAGGGCCCAGGAGGAAGCGTCCCCCGCCTTCCGCTGCTCAGTCTGTCTCATCCGATTCTGAGCCGGATGCCGCTGGGGACGTGGTGCATGCACGGGGGCTTAATATCACGGTCCCTGACTCATCCAATAGTGAGGATGAATCCCCCACGGTCACAGCAGCGAGTGAAAAAGCGCTGGTAGGCGCACTTATTACTGCGGTGCATGAGACTTTAAAAATGGAGGATGCAGCTGGTGTGGCCACGGGCGTGGCTGTGGCTTTTGGTATGCATAAGTCACCTCATACACCAAAGGTATTTCCTTATCTGCCTTATTTTGATTGGTTGTTCCCATTCTTTATAGGTAAACCTAAGTCACCATTTGTGGTCCCCAAACGTTTTGCAGTACTTTACCATTTTGAGCAATCACTTCTAAAAAAGTGTACTGGTCCACCAGTGGTGGACCCTCCTGTTACCAGGTTGAATAAAGCAACCATGATTCCAGTAGAGGATTCCCTGACCTTTAAAGACCCGGCTGATAAGAAAGCAGAGTCTGTGACGCGTAGCATGTTCACTTGCAGGTTTGGCAATGCGACCGATCCTAGCTTCAGCCCTGGTGTCTCAAATATTGACTGAATGGGCCAGGCTTTTGTGCCAAGGTCTGGGGAATGAGCACGTTCCCGCTACTTATGTTGATCACAGTGGTGTAGTGTATAGCACTTTCGTCTAGCAGCAAAAGGGTCGCTGGTTCGAATCACAACCACAACACTACCTGCCTGGAGTTTGCATGTTCTCTCTGTGCCCGCTTGGGTTTCCTCTGGGTACTCCGGTTTCTTCCCACACTCCAAAGACATGCTGGTAAGATAATTGGATCCTGTCTAAATTGGTCATAGAGTATGTATGAATGTGAGTTAGGGACCTTAGATTGTATGCTCCTGGAGGATAGGGACTCATGTGAATGTACAATGCATATGTAAAGCACTGAGTAAATTGACGGCACTATATAAGTACCTGAAATAAAATAATAAATTAAATCTTTCAGACCAGTTGGTCCAAGGACTGCAGTTTGTATGTGATGCATCTTTGGATGCGACTCCCCTGCTGTCAAAACTTTCTGTTTCAGCGGTAGTGATTAGACGTGAGCTGTGGCTTAAGAACTGGTCGGCAGACCAAGCCTCTAAGAAAGGGCTCATTGATCTGCCCTTTCAAGGCGATCGTCTGTTTGGGGCTACCCTGGATGACATCATTAAGGGTGTCACAGGGGGGAAGAGTACCTTCCTGCCACAGTCTAAGAAAGGGAACGTAGGCCTTCTTTCTCAGCTCATAAGAAATTCTTTCGGGTCCCTGGGACTTCAGACAAGGGAAACAGATCTTTCAAGTCTTCCTCTGGGGGTTCCAAGCAATCTTGGTCTGGTAAGCCTTGAGCGGGCTTCCCCAGTCCCGCAGATAAGACCCCTTCAACAGGAAGGTTTGCCCTCACCCTTTTATTGGGGTGGGGGGACATCTTCGCTGGCTTCTGGCCTTGTGGACCTCCTTCATGAGTGTCAAGGGGATCCACTAGATGGGTCTTTTGGTGGTTCCCAGAAAGTGGGGCAAGGTTTGTCCATTTCAGGTTGTTTAGTCCCTGAATCTTTGTGCGGATATAAATCCTGCAAAGGTTCGGGTGACGTCTGGACTACCTAAGGTCCCCCCTATCCCTGTCCAGGGAATTTGATTACCTAGGTCTGATTTACATATTGACCAGGGGGGTCCTTCCTCTGGACAAACTTCAGGAACCACAGGCTGTGGTTCACTGGCTGCTGTCACACAGACAGCTTTCTCTCCCAACTTGCATACAGGTTCTAGGTCAGGTGGTATCCACCGTCAGGACAGTTCTGTTTGTGCAGACCTGCATTCAGCTCCTTCTGCAGGTTTGGCTCCACAGGAGGATACCGAGGTTTGTGACGCGGGCATGGGTGCCTCTGGTAGACACCGCAGTCGCCCTAGTGCTACTGTAGGGTCAACACCTTCCTCTTCTTCTGCTGTACCTGTGAAAGATCAAGGGCAAAAGTCTTCTGGTCATTCTGGTGGCCGTAAAGGTCCCTTGGGGGCTGCGCCTTAGGGAGGACCAGTTGTCCCAAGGGCCAGGCTTCCATCCTGCTTTACAGTCGCTGGTCTTAATGACTTATCTATTGAAAGCTAGGTGCTGAAAGATTTGTCTGGATGAGTGATCTCTACTATGTTGAAGGGGAGGAAGTCGACTTCTAGCAAGATATACCATCATACGTGGAAAGCCTACATTTCTTGGTGTGAGTCGATTGGCGCTCATCCTCGCTCCTTTTCTATAGCTCGGATCTTGGCCTTTCTTCACGGGGTGTTGAGCAAAAGTTGGCCTTGGGTACCATTAAGGGCCAGGTGTCTGCCTTGGCAATCTTCTTTCAGCGACCCCTAGCCACTCACTCTCTAGTTAGTACCTTCATTCAAGGAGTCCGGCATGTGGCTCCGCCTGTACTGTCTCTTTTGCCGCCATGGGACTTGAACTTGGTACTCTCGGTTCTCCAGAAACCTCCATTCAAAAATATTTAGGAGATTCCTTTACCCTACGTTGTCCCAGAAGGTGGCATTCTTGTTGTCTATTACATCTGCCCCTAGGGTGCCGGAGTTTGCGGCATTATCTTGTCGTACTCCCTATTTAGTGGTCCACAGAGACAAGGTGGTTCTTCATCCCTGTCCATCATTCCTACCTAAAGTGGTCTCGGACTTCCATTTGAATGAGGACATTGTGCTGCCGTCTTTGTGTCCCAAGCCGGCTCATCCCAAGAAATTTGCTTTGCATACCTTGGATGTGGTTCATGCGATTCGGGTGTATCTAGCAGCCACAGAGTCCTTTCAGAGGTCAGACTCGTTTTTTTGTGGTTACACAAGGACCAAGGAAAGGGCTGGCTGCATCTTCAGCTACCATCTCCAGATGGATCAGACAGACGATGACTCAGGCCTATTCTATTAAGGGTCAGGATCCTCCGTTCCCTGTCACGGAGCATTCTACTCGGGTACTTAGTACTTCTTGAGCCTTCCATCATCAAGCATCCGTATCACAGGTGTGCAAAGCGGCCACTTGGTCGTTGGTGCATACTTTCACCAAATTCTATAAAGTAGATATTTTTGCATCTGCGGATGCTTCTTTTGGCCGCAAAGTTTTGCAGGCTGCTGTTTAAGAGTGGCTGTTCCCTCTTGAGGGGTGTTTTTGGCTTACATTTTGGATTTTTTCAGATGGGGTCCTGTGACCCAGTTAAAGTGTTTGTTAAGCCACTTTATAAAAAGTTCCCATCTGCTCTGTATTATAACAAGAAGATATATATATATATATATATATATATATATATATATATATATATATATATATATATATATATATATATACACACACACACTTCTCTGTATAGATATCACACCTTCTTACTAGGATCAGTTGTCTTTTTTTTTTTTTTTTGCTTTTTTTTCTCTCAGCTCCGAAGTCCTGAGGGAGGGGCTAAGCACTGCTGCTGACATCAGCTGGAGAGACAGAGCCCTGCTTGTGTTATCTATACAGATAAGAATATTTCTGATAACACAGACACAGTGAATGTATTCTTCTAATACAGAGAGATAGGAGCTTTAAGGCTAGGTTCACACTGCTGCGGTGCGAATTTTCTGCGAATTGAATAAGATTGCGATGCAAGTTTTTTCAGTTCAGACACAAGTGCGATTTCTACATGTGTTGGTGCAAATCTACTGCAAAGCTGTAGCTGGAGTTGGAGGGAGAAGCTATCGCAGTGATGTGAATGGGAGATTGCGTTTTCAATCCGTGTTCTATTATAGTCTATGGAGCTGAATTCGCAACGCACTGCATCGCACACGAATCAAACTCGCACAGGACCCTTTTTCTTCACGGATTAGATTCGCAACGCATCAGTGTGAACTGCACTGGAAGAACACTATGTTATTGGAGATGACTTGCGAATTGAATCTATCGCAACGCAATCTATTCGCAGTACAGTTCGCAGCAGTGTGAACCTAGCCTTAGAGTTAACTATGAGAGCAGAGAGGAGAAGCTACAGGAGGGAGGAGGGGGGTGACATAGCCTGCATAGACTATGAGCTCTCAGGATAAGTTATAGACAAGGGAAGTCAGCACTCAGGGAGGAAGTCATGACCTGGCATTATCAAACAGATATTTTAGGGGATACAGAGGGATCATTTAAAAACCAAAAGCATCATGCTGCTAATTGCAAATTAAAGAGACAGGAGCAGCATTTTTTTTTTGGGTTAACAAACTCTTTATGGCTTCTGTGTCCTGGTTAAGGTTCTTGTGGTTAGCCTTGGGTTATTTTCCCCAGCCCTCATTATTTTGTTTTGACGTTGCTTTAGGACGTCCCACTGGTCAAGATTAAGGCGGGTGCTGTGTCCGTCGATGAACTAAGGAGAAAATAGGATTTTTGTACTCCCCGTAAAATCTATTTCTCCGTGTTCATCGGCGGACACAGCACCCACCCCTCTATGGAGTTTTAATACTTCTAATACTGCTTGCTACTAAACTGAGTACCTGGAGCAGGGAGGGGGTTATATAGGGACTGAGGACAGCCCATGGGGCGTAGCCAAGTTTTATGTTCTGCCTGGTCCTACTCCTGCAGAGGTGATATAACCCACTGGTCAAGATTAAGGAGATGCTGTGTCCGTTGATGAACATGGAGAAATGGATGAGAACAAAAATCATATTTTCCACCCCTCAGCTCACTCCATCAGTCTCCTCATGCATCACTAACTTACTAACAGACATATCTGTCTGGATGTCACACCACTTCCTCTAACTCAGCTTGTCCAAAACCGAGCTCATAATATTTCCTCCCCCACGTGCCTCTTCCCCTGACTTCTCTGTCAAGAGCAACAGTGCATCCATCCCCACATTCCAGGGTGCTAAGTGTTATCCTGGACTCTGAACTCTCCTTTCAGCCCCACATTCAATCACTCTTCAAAGCTTGTCACCTCAACCTACGCAACATCTTCAAAATCCGTCCCTTCCTAACCAATGAGACCACAAAACTGATTCACTCCCTGGTTATCTCTCGCCTCGAATACTGCAACTCCCTCCTCATTGGCTTACCTTTATATAGGCTATCCCCCCTTCAGTCCATCATGAATGCTCCTGCTAGACTCATCCACCTTGCAAACCGTTCAGCGTCGGCTACCCTACTCTGCCAATCCCTCCATTGGCTGCCACTCACCAAACTAATTAAATTCAAAATACTAACAATAACTTACGAAGCCACCCACAACGCTGCCCCCAGCTACATCACTAACCTAGTCTCAAAATACCAACCAAATCATTCTCTTAGTTCCTTCCAAGACCTCCTGTTTTCTAGCTCCCTCCTCCCATACTCTCCTCCAGGACTTCTCCCGAGCCTCTTCCATTCTTTGGAATTCCCTACCCCAATCGGTCCGACTATCTCCAACTCTATCCACTTTTAGGAGATCCTTGAAAACTTTTCAGAGAAGCCTATCCTGCCTCCACCTAACTGTACTTTCATTTTCTTCATCAGCTCATCCTCCACAGTTATTACCTTTTTTTGTATCACTTGACCCTCCCTTTTAGGTTGTAAGTTCGAATGAGCAGGGCCCTCTGATTCCTCCTGTATTGAATTATATTGTAAACGTACTGTCTGCCCTAATGTTATATAGGGCCAATAGTTTGCACAGCGCTTTACAAGTCCTGTATTATAATAATAATAATGTCTGAGGTTTACAACAACTTTAAGAGGGAAGGAAATACATTTTAACCACACCTGGGCTGCCGTCACCCAAGTGGAAAGACAGGTCAGTGAACACTAGAATGTTCAAGTATTGTCAGAAGTCACGCCGCTCTTTCTTCTTTGGGAAACATCTACCTGTCCATGGTCCCTCTTATAGTGCCTAAAGACATAAAATAATGTCATAACCAATTGTTGCACACCTAACCTCAAACCTACCACAAAAGCAGTTAATCACTTGCCGGCTGCAATACGTATATACGGTGTGTGTGTGTGTGTGTGTGTGTGTGTGTGTGTGTGTGTGTGTGTGTGTGTGTGTGTGTATGTATATGTATATGTGTATATATATATATATATATATATATACTTTGCACTTTGCAAGCGGTTTACCGGGATCATGGCTGAAGATATCAGCTATAACCCCAGTATTGTTTTTTTTCAGCTCTTCAGCTTCTTCAGGCTCTCTCCTGAAATTGTTCCAAGCTGCTCATGAGCTGGTGTTTCTCAGGCTTACCATTTGCGCAGCTCGCCGGGGAAACGTTCCAATGGTGTGGCCAGCTGGTCAGAGGTGATAAAAAGATTAGATCATCTTTGACAGCCTCTATAGCTGTGGAGGACTGGTATGATGTCATGACGTCACTTCCGGTCCAGGGTGGAAGTAATTTTTTTTTTTTTTCAAAGCTCAATTTTTTTTATCTTTTTCTTATAAAGGTTTACTATTTTCTGTGACATATGACTGAATAAGGATTGGCTTGAAAATACAAGGTTATGTTGTATCGAGTAGGGAAAAAAAAGAAAGCTCAAAAGTATTTCCATTTTTGTTTTATTTTGATGGCACTTTTCTGTCTGAATGATATATATAACGAATGACTCCCTTTCTCACTATGATTGTCTTTATTTCATTGTCAGAAATTGTGGACGGCAACGCTAAAATGACCCTAGGAATGATCTGGACTATCATTCTTCGCTTTGCTATTCAAGACATTTCTGTTGAAGGTGATTTTTTTTTCCTGTCATATTCTGCACGGCCAATTTGTATAATTTTTTTGTAAATAATAGTAATGGTATTTCTGGGTATGGAGGTAGATATCCCTGTGACCGCACGTGCATAGCATCCCAAGGTATGGTAGTAATTGGCAACCTCAGCCTGGACTCCAGCCAGGCCACACCCCCAACACATCACATTCCGCTTCGCCCCTCGGAGGGGGCAAAGTGAAATGCACTGGGGGTGTGGCCTGGCTGGAGTCCAGGCTGAGGTTGCCACTTACTACCATACCTTGGGATGCTATGCATGTGCGGTCACAGCGATATCTTCCTCCATACTGAGCTATCTTAGAGCCAGGCTCCCTCCCTCCCCAGCACTCGCAGCAGTGGATGTATAGGAGTGAGCCTGAGTGGCACACACACGATGCAGATCTCTTGGGTCACAATAGTATTCCTGGGGTTATAACAGCAGTTGGGAATCCATCTTTTATGGGCAGGAATTAGGAATGTGGTGATTGGTGGATGACAGGTCATTGTGATTGACATGGAATAGACAAGACAAGACTTTTTGTGGAAATGAGTAAGGGGTACTTATATACCCCTGCACTTATTCCTCTTGTAGAAGGCAGTTATCTGGTCCCCCATTGTAAATTGGGCTTCCAGATTCCATTATAAGTGCGTGTGGGATGCAGGTTCAAAGGCAAACAAAATGAAAATTCATATGAACCTAAGGGAGTGATCGGATTATGCAGATCATCATACATCAATAACAGACCAAAGAGAAGCAAGGCAATTCGTAGGCTATTGCTACATATATAAAGAAAAACAATAAAGGGATAGAGCATTCAAACTGTAAGAGAGTAGTATAATGACACCAAGTAAGGAAAAATAGAAGGGGAATACAGGATGAATGACAAAGCGGGAGCTCAAAACTCAGCAACCCCAACCAAGTCACAAGCTAAAAAACTACAAACGAGAACCTGCCACAGCAAGGCCAAAGGGTCCGGTAAGGAGGTCCTGTCATTTTAATTTTCAAACATTCTCTGACTCTGGAAAATAAGGGGGATCCCTAGGTTACATCAGTTATAAAATTACCCTTTATGGTCACTGATGATATCACAGACCTCATACAGGGCTGTGGCATTCTTCCAGACTGGCAAACTATCCACCTGAATACTGACACCATTGACCTCAAAAATATTTAGTGTTTTTGCAGATTTTAGTAGTTGATAGTTGAGTCCACTAATCAGATAATTCCTTTTTTGCCCCAGTGGCCAGCTGTTGCTATGTGGCACAGGTATTGCCTAAATTTAAAGTCATTCACCCACCCAACATATATACATCTGTTTCAGATTGTTTAGCTCTTGGTAGTGCAATGTATTCTTAATCTAATAGGGAATACAAAGTGCCCTTTCTGTTGAATAAAGTTCCACATCTGTTTTGTAGTCTGCTGTTAAAAGCTTTTGTAAAACAAATGGATGATTTGTTGATGTTGCTTTTCAATTTTCCCAGGTTAGCAGAGACCTTAAATGAGGATTTATCTGAATACAATTTACAAATCAATGTACTCTTTCAACACTCCTAGGATAAGTTATGGCAAGGATTAGGGCTGAAGAAGTACTAAGGACAATGTTTAGCCTAGGGTTAGAGCAACATATAATAAAAAAGAGGTTGCAAAACATTGTGCATTACATTTTATTAGAATACCAGACCTCTGAGGAAGATGGTTTTGCCTCGAAACCCATCAGCTTGTTATTGAGTGATGTCCAGGGCCTAAGAAAGGACTTGCACTTGTATTTAGTGTGAGCTATTGGGCTCTGCATATGCCTTGATATCCTATTTTTTGTTTGTATTTAAAACCTTCATATTCTAGTAAAAGTTTTTTAAAGGTAATGCACAAGGTTTTGTGCCCTCTTTTTTGTTTGTTTGTCATAGAGATTTCCCCAGTCGGAAAAGTGCTGCATACCTGAAGCTTACCCACCATTGGGGAGAATACTATCATGATCCAGATTATATGGCCGTATACTTCCAATATTAGAATATTTAGCGCTGATGCAACTTTTGTGCTTTTATTAGCAATATCTGTTGGTAGCACACACACTCAGGTGACATTCTATCATTTTCTTCTTCGCTCCACTTTTGGCAGCTAGAGAAATCATCTAAGGAAGGGTGCAGGAGCTGGGCCAGCAGAAGTGGAGAAGGCTATGGCATGACAGTAGGAAGGGGGGGGGGGTTTAGGGAATTGACTCTTGGAATGGTCAAAACTTCTTGAGGCTTCAAAGGCACATTGCAAGTGAATAAAACAATAATTTATGGAAAGGATAAACACTGCAAGTAAGCATTTTAAAATACTAGATTTTTATGTTTTTACCTGCAGCTTTTTGAGGTAGTGACATGGAGTCTTTAAGAATTAAAATACTGTGTTGTTTCTGTTACAGAAACCTCTGCCAAAGAAGGACTTCTGTTGTGGTGTCAAAGAAAGACAGCACCATACAAGAATGTAAATATACAGAACTTCCACATCAGGTAAGTGGATCTTAAAGCAAAAATCCAGAAATTATATTTTTTGCAAACATACGTTGATCCAGTCTGGCTCGATTTAAGTATCAATATCTCATATCCATAGGGCTGCTGGGGGTTCTGAAAATCACTGTAGTAGTCAATGCTACATACAGTGACAGCCCTGGTCTTCTGTGTGCTACTCAGACAGCTTCACCTTAGCATACTGACCACAGAGAGTGTTCACTCAGCATCACCATTTAGAAAATGCCAATTTTCAATAAATATAAAGCACCTTTTGATTAAACAAGGTGAAAAGAAGGGGCAGATGATGATCTCCACCTGTTCAATCAGAGAATGGATGGATCCCAAACTGGGGTTAGAATTTGTATATGTTAGAGACCAGTCCTCTGCATGTTCCCATAATGCAAAGTTCCTAAACCATTTTTGCTGGCAGAGTTGTTTTTTCTCACATTTAAAAGATAATCTCTGGAGAGTAAAATAGCAGTTCTAGTGCAGCTGTTTATCACCAGCAGAATTTCAGTAAAAAAGTTCATTTTAGGGTACACTAATGCAATATATTACCCAATATTTTGGTAAAATTGAATAGATGAAATTGCACCAAGCAAATAGATACCCAAAATGTCAAGCCTTAACATTGTGTGTGCCCATGAAACACTGAGGAACTTCAGTACCCTAACTTTTCCCTAGGCAGCACTTTAAAAAAGTTAACCATGAGTAATGGACCAAGAATTATTGCTCCCATTCCTGCATAAGCAGTGATATGTAACATTACACAATCAATGTTTTTGTACATAGGTGCCCCCCAACTTTGGGGGGCTCAAGAATCTTTGGGTGGGGGGGTTTGAAGTGTCTGGGTGTAACTTTGTTTCATTTTTTTCACGAAAGTTTATCCCCTCTGTGATACTTTTTTGGTGACAGGTTCGCTTTAATGAAACATCAACCCCTGATGTCTCAACTGCCATTTTTTAGACCCCTGATGTCTCAACTGCCCTCTACTGCCGCTAGCAGAGTGCATGCTTCATTTGCTTCTTCTCTAGACAGAACAGCTGAGGGAAATGTCAGCTGGACCCGGGTTCTTAGTAGGAAGGGAAGATCCGCAAACGTCCATTCATTGGCTCCCTCCACTCTGTGCGTTGTATTCAAAGTTACTTAAAGAGAAACTGTAATGGTTTTGGTCAGTTCTATTTTTTTAGAATGTTTTTAAGCTTTCATATTCAGGGGTCTCCAAACTATGGCCCTCCAGTTGTTCAGGAACTACAACTCCCATCATGCCAAGTCATGTCTGTGAATGTCGGAGTTTTACAATGACTTATGGGACGTGTAATTCCGCAAGCTAGAAGGCCGTAGTTTGGAGATCCCTGATATAGATGCTTTATATATTTTTCCAT
Source organism: Glandirana rugosa (assembly GCA_018402905.1). NCBI lineage: Eukaryota > Metazoa > Chordata > Amphibia > Anura > Ranidae > Glandirana > Glandirana rugosa. The sequence goes on along the minus strand of BLSH010327817.1, from coordinate 3,232,045 downwards.
TACTTATGTAAAATCTTTATTTACAATTTAACATTTGATACAGAGCACTTCCATAACACTTTTTAATTGCTGAGTATTATAGGACTTACAATAAGAAAGCGCAGCAATGCTTGATTGTCTTATGACAGCTCTTAATCCATGCAGGAGTGTATGAACTAAAGGCAGAGGGGTTCCTTCTCTGAAACATTTGTATGTGTTTGTTGTATATACAGCTGAACAGGTCAGACTTAAAAAAAAAAGATATTTACAACAGAGCAATAAAATGACTTGGCATAAATGTATGAAATTCCTCAAGCACAGCACCTGCTGATGATAGTGATCAATCTGAAATAATATGTAATATTCGTAATTAGAGGGGTGCATACTATATTCTAGGTGTGTAAATTGCTGGATGTTTTGGCATTGTGCTACAGTAATGACAATAAATGGTCACTTGTCCATCTTTATTTACAGCTGGAAAGATGGTCTTGGATTCTGTGCCCTTATTCATAGACACCGCCCAGAGCTCATTGACTATGGCAAATTACGGAAGGTAGTTCAGTCTTTTCTGCTATAATGACTACTTTTAATTTGTTTCTGTAACAAACATTTAGACTTTTTTTTTATTAAAGTGGAATTCCAGCATACTGTATGTGTATTTAACATGGTGTTTTTGCCTTGCATTTTGGTATTTGTAGGATGACCCCTACACAAATCTGAACACGGCCTTCGATGTTGCTGAGAGGTTCCTTGATATTCCCAAGATGTTGGATGCTGAAGGTAATTACTGTTTTGGAAACTGAATTTTCCAGGACAACTCTTTAATGCATTGCCTTCAGTACTACCATTTTTGTACTATTGTATTTCTTTTGTTAATAGTTTCTCTAAGGGCTGTTTATTTTATAGTGTAATATTTTCTGAGACTGCGCTGTGTTAAAATTTTTTCTTTTTTTTTTTTTTTTTTTTTTTTTATAACAATGGCTGACATTTCTATTGGGGCATGGACCCTCAACCACCTGTAGCACTTTGTTGCTCATCTTATCTTGCAAGCTGTGAATCGTTTTTTTCGGTACCTTATTTGAAAATGTCATCATTAGGCTGCAAAGCAGAAGTACGATTTACCAAGCAATTTCAAAAGCAAGCCTTCCTTCTGAGTGGCCAATCACCAGAAAGGGAATGAATCACATAGCCCCCTATACTGGGAAAGACTGAGAATTTCCCTGCATAGGAAATAACATTTCAGTTAAATTGTCATCTGGGCTCTTTCATTAAAGCAGTATTAAACCCACAACCAAAAATGTAATCTATTGCAGCTTGCCAATCATTAGATGTGGTGGCTGCATTTGTTTTCTTTTTTAGGCTTTTTCCCCTCTTTTCACCTGGTGATCTAGTCAGTAACACATTTCTGATGAAGAAGCACAATGGGGCAGAGCAGACAGCAGCATTGCAAGTCCGGAGGAGGGGAGTGTTAAGTGTACTAGCAAATTTAAATACACTAACAAATTGAAGCCAAACTCCTGGTCACACTTTATTATAATAGGTTACAGCAAACCATTGTTTTTTCCCTTTAGGATTAAGATTTTGCATGAATAAATAAAAGCTGATCATTGTAAGCACTTCTGCCAGTGGTAAATGGTTAGCCTCATCACTGTAAATTGATACATCTGGAAGATCGACTGTTCTTTTCAAAAACAACAGACTTACTGGCCAGATCACCAAGTGAAAATGAAGGAAAGAGTGCCTAAAAAGCGAACATTAATGTAGCCGCCACATCAAACAATTGATAAGCTGCAATATAATAAATGTTTGCTGTTGGGTTTATTACTGCTTAAGTATAGAGCTACATGGACAGCTATTTTTTTTTTTTTTTAAAACTGTATAATCATGTGACCACCATGTGATTGTGCATGACAATGTTTTGTTCAGACAACTGGTCTCCCTTTTCAAGGATGGAGTATTCACCAGATAATTTTCTGTGCTTAACATTGTGCAAATTCAGGGGAACAAATGATTATATGTGACCATTTTGTGGTGAACTGTTCCAACTATTGGAAAAAAATCCCTACCACTACCCCCAATGACACCAAATAACAATAAATATTTTCCAAGGCAGGTGATCAATTGCAAGTGATTTTATATGCACGGTAGCACAATCAAATATCCTATTGACTGGGTAGCTCTCACATACAACTGGTGGTACTTTTCTGGATTCCTTTTCAAGTGTTCCATTTTTTTCTTTATATGTCTTGATGTGGTATATTTAGAGTGAGGTTGCAGCTGTAGTTGTTTTAGGTGTGTAGACAAACCATCCCAATTCATGTCTGTCAGTTAAAATTAGCATTTATTTATTTATTTATTTATTTATTTTAGGTACTTAAATAGCGCCGTCAATTTACGCTTTACTTATACATTGTACATTCGCATGACTCCCTGCCATCAAGGAGCTTACAATCTAAGGTCCCTAACTCACACTCATACACACACATACTAGGGCCAATTTAGACAGGATCCAATTAACCTACCAGCGTGTCTTTGGAGTGTGGGAGGAGACCGGAGTACCCAGGGGAAACCCAAGCAGGCACAGGGAGAACATGCAAACTCCAGGCTGGTAGTGTTGTGGTTGGGATTCGAACCAGCGACCCTTTTGCTGCTAGGTGAAAGTGCTAGCCATGACACCACTGTGCCGTTTCACCCATTGGGACTAGATCCAGAATGCCAGATGGTCCTCTCATTGTATTCAGGATGATATAAACTAATGTTTCTCAACATTTTTTAGTCACAACACTCTCTTTAAAAGTATTTTCAGCCTTGAGGCACCTCATCTTAGATTAGATTTTAGAGTGGTCAGGAGTAAGGCCTCACATTGGCATACTTAAGCGTACGCTCATGCGAGAGTGCACATCAGTTGGGACACAGTAGCTGCACAGTCACAGCTGCTGCTCCTAATTTTATATCTGAGTTGGGTACGGGTTCCTGAATGCAAACTGTTTTCGTTCGGGGACCCACACACACACGGATGAATTGACTACATAGTACTGCATGGTAGGGGGAGGTCGGGGCTCTGCCCATTACTACCCTAAACCAGCTTCCACTCCACTCCAGTTTAGCTTCTCATCCAATCAGCCTTTTTCTACCAGGATGCTGCAGAACCCCTAGCGAGCCCAGACAGAACCCTGGTTGAGAGCGGCTGATATATAGACCACAATTGTAAGGATCTGGGTGAACATGTGGCACTAGAAGCATGCAGAAACAAACTTTTTCTTTCAGCTGAGTTAAGCCTGGTAGATGTTACATTGAATGCTGCTTGAAAAGCCTGGGCATTGACAGCAGGTTGCCTGTTTTGCAGCCGATCTCTAGGTACTGTATTGCTACTTATAAATGTTGCTGCCCCCTGTCCACAAAAGGGCTCATTCAAGAAAAAGTGGACTAGCAAGAACATTTCTAGTTGGCCCATAACAACCAATCGGCTTCCAAGTGTCAAATTGACAGTGCAGAGTTAAAAGTTAAACAGGGTTCTAATTGGTTGCTATGGACAAGAAGAAATGCTCTTGTTAGCATTCTTTTCATACTTAAGCCCCATACTTTGATCTGTTATAAAGCAAGCTGTGCTCACTGCAATAGTTTGCTGTCCCCTACCAAGTGGTTAAAATTAACTAATTTTTCCCCACAAATGATTGTCATTGTTTTTAATTTAGAACCTTTACACATTTCCACCTTGCCACTTTGCCATTTCGCTGGGATGTTTGCCAAGTTTTTGAAGTGCTTACTTACCCTTAAAAAAATGGATTGGAAACCTTTTGATGTTCTGTAATGTCTCAGCATGAATAATTGATTTTAGCTAAGCTGAAGAGTCTGCTTGATGTGAAATTATGTAGGTTAAACATTTTGTTCACAATCGCTGTTTACATCACCTATTTCATTCTGTGTTGTTAAGTCTGTCTCCATTTCATTTATTATATCAACGTGCTTTAAACCTTTTCTTGACAGACATTGTTGGGACTGCGCGCCCCGATGAGAAGGCCATCATGACCTACGTTTCTAGCTTCTATCACGCCTTTTCTGGAGCCCAGAAGGTATCCCAGGGTTCCAAGATGTGTTCACTCAACACATTGTTCCTTTTACTAATATGTGACTCTCTCTTCCTTCTTTCTGGTTTAGCACTGGGATTTCCATACTTTACTTTCACAGGTGTTCAAAATTATAACTGAGTGTCATTGCTACTACTTTCCAGCAATCCTACACTACCTTGTCCACACAACATCAAGCAGCAGGGAACACTTTTCGTTCTAGGGACTTCAGATAGGCAAACACTTTGGCACAATATTTAATATAAATGTACTCTTAAAGGTAAAGTCCACTTTTGTAAAGTCTACTTTTGTAAACGTAATCCTATTCAGTTCAGTTATGTATACCACTTGTAAACTTAATTTGTTGTATTCTTACAACCCCTTAGCACACAGAATCCATCAGAATCGGCCCTGTATTGGTCTGACCTAAAAATTCATTCTTATTGGTTGGTATAGGTTACTACACCAAAAGTCAATCCGAAGTGACCATAAACTTGGCAGAGTGTCAATGTTGTAGAATAGCAGCCTTCACTTCCCTATAGTTTTCCTGTTGAGCACATAGAATCTCTGAATCCAATGTCTTTGTATTGAGTGATTTGCTATACCTTATATTGGGAACAGCTTCTTTTTATTTACCAATAACTTCTGCATCATTGACACTTCTGATCAAATGGGTGGCAGAAAAGATTGTTGCTTATGTTCCTGGTCGCTCTTTCCACCTTGGACACTTGTAAGACAGGGCAGAGTGCAGATTCTACATTCTTAGTATTCATAGCAGCAGGATGAGTGAGGCAACCACATTGTAGCATATTGTTATTAATGGGTGCCTTTTGATGATAGTGATAGCCATAGAGTAGATGTAAATCATCAATTTTTATGTGCTTTCCTTCAACATTCCTTATCGGTGTGCAAAGTGCCTTCAACCCCTTCTCCTGCTTGGAGTGCACCAGCGGTTTATACAGGCACTTCTGTGCCACCTTGATGTGCAGGCAGCCTGAAAACTACACTTTCTATAAGCATCGATAGACATAGATAAGAAGAGGATACTGAGACATTGTAGGTACGGTTGGCATGTTGACGTCTTGTCCAGCTGCAGACTTTACATGCAGGGTTAACAACTTTGCTTATTTTAGTGCAGCGTTGTCAACATTGTCATATCATGGAAGGAAGCTAGATACAGCCTATGTTTCTAGCATTAGAATTGGGTAGTCTGTAACTCGGGAAAATGTACATGTGGGAGCAACTTCTGCTTAATCTAGAATATTGATTTTTGACAACACATGCACTTTAATAGGTTTTTCATGTTGAAATTGGATGTATACTTTCTATGCATACGTGTAGTTATATCTTCTATGAAACTGTAAGTAACCCAGCCTGTAAAATATTCCACTGGGCATACTGTTTTCCTTTACCTTACTGCAAAACTTTGAAGTAACTCTATCTAGTGTGCTTTCTCACACTGTCATAAGTGTTTCTTATGAGCTGTGTTGCCAGTGTAAAAGCTTCCAAAGGAAATGTGGAAGAATGCTGAGAGCCAGACATAGTCCTATTCCTGAAAGTCCAACTCCAGCCATAGCTTGTTTTTTGGTTTGGTTATATAGTAGCGAAGGGTTTTTGCCTCTCATGTTTTTTAGTGTCATATGTGCCCTTTGGGGAGATTTCACTTCACTTCTATATAGGTGAAGAGATTTCCTTAGCAGGGACACAAGCAACAATAATAACTTCACTTTGCCCCACTCTACTTAAATGAAAATAGTTTTTTTCTGCCCCTGTTGAAGAAATTTTGCTCACTTCACAACACAGGAAATGAGGGTTCGTCCACATGCATTTGGTTTAGAGTTTTGCTTTGTCCCTTTATTTGTAGCAAGGTTGTAAAGGTGTCACCACTAGTTGAAAATATGACTATTTTTCCCAGATAACCCAGTCGCTGCATAGTAGCGTTCAGTAGAAACACAACCCCCCCTATTTTTGTCAAAGTTTCTCATTTTGTTCAGCTAGTTTTATTTAGAATTTACATTAATGCTTATTATTTTTTTAGCTTTTACAGTTTGGTTGACAGTGATAGTTTATTTTGAAAAGGCTTATGCATGGACTTTCATAAAGAAAACGTGTCCACCTACATTGTTAATGTGCTTATCTCTACCAGTATATTTATATAGTAATTGGACCCTACAGGACACAGGCTGGATATTCATAGACCCTGGGCAGGTACTTTCAGGTGACTGGACAGTGGCAAAGCTTTGCTAGACAGCACACTAGGCATATCGCTATAAACCTATTCCACTTCATGAGAGCTCAGTTTTTTGTTAGTGACCTGAAGTGATGGACCTCTTCTGACTTACAGAGAAATACTTTGCTTCACTAGTTCATTATTTTAGTTTGAATTCTTCAAATAACACTTTAGTCAACCTCTCACTGTCTTCTAATAAAATATTAGAAGCAGTGCATCCAGATCGGTGCAACCTCTGTAAAATGTTGGGAACCATATCTGGACCCCGCCCTTTGAGGTCAGCCAGTAATGTTGCTTCTGGCACTGGATCCTGCTTGGTGTTCACCTTGGCAGGTCCAGGGTTGTTGTGGTCCATCCATATGGAACACAGACCCTGAAGGTCCCTTCAGGGGTATGAACACCATTACAGGTGAGGCCTGGACCATGATTAGGGACTAACGACATGAGCAGGTAGGACAGGTTTGCTCTGTACCGGGCTAATACTATAGCCTCACTTATAACATGTTTCCAAGCTAGTGTTTGATCTAAGTTAAAACTATCAGGAACCCGAGAATTGTGTTTGAAAAGTTTAACACTGTAAGTGAAAATTTTCAAAGTGTGCAGTAAAAATTCCCTCATTTAGAGTGTAGTGACTAGGCGTTACATTACATCACAGGTTACTCTTTTACTACCACTTCCAACTACAGCACTTTATAAAATACTCAGGCAGTTCCTACCACTCTCTTGCCATGAGGACTATGCTGCAGGACAGTCTACACCTGAGTTACTATGTACTCCTTCAAGGACATGCGTATTCCATTTGTGCGACTCACTTGTAAATACACCATAGGGGAATATCCTCACAGATGGCAATGGTGGGACCCAGGCACAAGGTAACCATAAGAAAAGTTCAGGGGAATATTCATTCTGCTGGCTTGCAAAACGCCCAAACTGCTCAGGATGACAACACTTTCTATTGCTTCAGCGCAGGACCCTATTTTAACACCAACGTCTACATCCAGGTCTAGCTCTGTCTCAGGCGTGCAACAAGCAACTTGTCTGATCAAGGCAGATTTTTCTTCAACTCTGTCAGATTTTCTTGGACAAATAAGTGCCTTAATACAGCCATCAATTTTCGGAGCACAAAAGCACCAGGTTCCATCTACACCTTGCCATCTTTAGTGGAGTTGGAAAATACCATGCCTCCTCTAGAAGATACGGAAATTGAAGGGAATGGACGGGACCCAGAGGCAGTGTTAGAGGAAGCCGCAGAAGATTTATCACTACTAGCCTTTAATGCACCTAATGTTTTGGCTACCTGCAATATGCTTGCTAATGTAGATATGCTCACTTCTGCTGTGTCCAAAAGCCGTAATGTTGCTCTTAATTCTCATCTGTTTGCCATGCCTCTTTTAGGGTACAAAGAGACATGTCTAAAAAGACATTCCCCATTCATACGCAAACAGAATGGGCAATTTATGATGATTGGGTTAACCTCGAAACATTTTCAGCCCTCAGAATAATTGCTGAACCCTATTTGGTGGAAGAGTTCAGTAAAAAGTGGTCTATTTATGCAGAAGAACCTGCCATTTCAGGCTAAAATAAAAATGTTACTGGACCTATAAAAAATGTTCCTCATTTAAAGATTCTGCAAGTTATAACCACTACACGGATCCTATATTTACTGCCAACATCCCTGTTTCAGTATTTGTATAGGTACTCCCCCAGTGCAATAATTTGGACTTTTCAGGCAGTTTGACAGAACACATTTGTATAAAATTTCAGCTATTTCATTGTACAAAAATTACATAAAAACATACATCAGTGCTTAAATCACCATAAAAGCACAGTACATTCACTAATGTTGATCCATAACAGAAGCTTGCAAAAAATTCCTTCTATGATGTGTGCCCTACATGTTTCGGGAAAATATTCTTCTTCAGGGGCAATATTGTACATCAGAGATAAAGGGCATCAAGATTCTATAAGAGAGCATCACATATTAGCACACAATAGAAGTAATTAATGTTTTATCACCCTCAGTCAGGCCTATGACAATAGTGTACCAATATATATATGTAGGTCCGTACATAGATCAAAAGCTACCATATGAGCTAAAGAGGAGAGAGATGAGGGGTTCCTCAAATGCACCCCCAAGGGAGCTGACTTGCAGCGCCATCCCAGATGGTTAACGGAGGAATGAGAGTGGCCCCACACCAGGAATCACCATACGAGGATCCCCCCGATGAAGCAGACGGGAGGGTCCGCTCCACCTTGTCCAGAAGGGGGTTCACAGGGTGTGTGGACACAAACAATTTACCTATGAAAATAAATATTTATTAAGCGACCGTATTTGGATAGGTCAATTAGATTTATGAAAGATTCAAGCAAAATTAATCATAAAGTAAATGAGTGGGCCATATGAGCCCAACATCACTACGCCCCATGGAGTGTGAAACTATGGGGCAGCACTGTCCTTAAAACATTTAAAGAAAGGGAAGAAGTAAAAATGGCAACAAATGAGGATACAATGGGTAGAGTTTACCTGTTGTGAAGCAAAGATGGAGGCACAAGGGTCCCGATCGACCTCTAGGAAGTAAATGTGACAGCTGCACATGATCCCTCTCATGTCACTGCTTATAAAGGTTGCTGTGCGCGCAATTGGCATTTAAAGATTCTGCTGACATAAAATTTTACCTCATATGCACAGCTCTGCAACCCGATGTTGCTGCAAATCCTGTCTGCCACACCACAGCTAATTGGAGCATGTCAATGAACAACCAGCAGGTTCCTGTCTTCTAGGATTTAACTTTAGCAGAACACTGCCCTCTGCCCTACTCTTTTGTGTTGATGGCATGACATTGATCTCAAGAATGGATCTCATTTCTAACCATATGCACAGAATCTTATGCCTGAAAGCCTGGACAGCTGAATCTGCTGCAAACGTAGCCTCATACATATGTCCTTTGGAGTAGAACATCTGTTTGGTGAGGCACGTGACAAATTTGAAAAGTACTACTTCCACAACAGAAGGTTCCTAAACCTTCTTCCTCAGGATCTTCTAAATCCTCAAAAAGAAGAGTGACCCATCACTCTCTTTCATCTTCACAGCTAAAACTCAGTCCCTCCTTTCAACACAAGACTTGGAACACAAAACCTACCAAGTCTACCTCAAAACCCTCTTTACAACCTTATTCTTAAGAGTGAAGATGTGTTTCTGTTACAGTTTGACTTTCTCTGGGTCACAGATGTCCCAGACTTGTGGGTTCAATCAGTGATTTCAAAGGGTTACAAAATAGAATACAAACTCTACCCCCTCTGGTTTTTTTTCTCTCAAGCATCCAAAATCTTCTCATGGACAATCTCATTTGCAGAATCCTCTTACTCTTACGTTCACTGACAGACGCAGCTCTTCTTATGACACATGGGGTTATGCTCCTATCACTAGGAGTAGACTAGACAAAAATAAAACAAAAGCATAGGTTGGCCCCTCCCAGGGGGCCGTCCTCACCTTAGCATATAATCCCCCTGCTCTGCATAGCACATCAGTTTTTTTGCCTAGTGCAAGGAGTAGACCTGGTTCCCTATGGGATCTACGGTCTCCTGAAGGTTTTTTCTGATGACGACTGCTATCAAGACGCCGGCTGGCGGTATAGAGGATATCTAGAATCCAAAAACTTTCCCCATTCCGGCCAATGTCTATGCGAGCTACCCTTAGCAGGGGCACGCCGTATAGCGCCCGTACCGTGCGGGCGGCCAGTGGCTAATCCCACTAGAGCCCAGTGACTGATTCTGTTCCTGTCCAGGGGCCTGGCCAGCAGCATGCCTCTCCGTGGGGAGGTAAGTCTGCTCTGGGAGGCTACCCGCTGTGCCCGTCGGATCGGTGAGTAGACCCCTCTTCCGTCTTAGGGCGTGGAGAGTGGACACCTGGGCAGCTTCTAAGGAAGCCGGCCGGTGGGGACCTATTTAGTGGGGACGCATCTGGGGTGGTCATCTCCCGTCCCCCCTCTCCCCCTCCCCCTCTGCAGTACCGCACCCCGCACTGACCGTTCGGAGACTGCATTTGGCGGTTCGCCGCCATTCGGCGTGGCTCACCGTTCGTTCGTCCGCCGACCGCGCCATTTTGCCGTAAGTTAGGCTTGTGTTGATGGCAGCAGCCATTGTTTGGTAGCCCATGCGGTTTTCAGCCTGTCCTCTGGCGGCCCCCAGTGGTCGTTCTCGGTATTACAGGAAGTGATAAAAACAGGAAGCCCTTACGTTTTTGCTTGGACAACGTGGCTGACAGATGACGGTGCAGGCTCTTGAAGTGCAGTGGATTTTTGGCATTGCTCATTCCGGTCACAGTGCTGAGGCATTTAAAACAGCAAGTATAGCTGTCTCTCCCTGGGTGCTGGTAGCGGTGGGTGCAATCCTCCCAGGTCTCCCTGGCTGATTGGTGGGGTAGAGGTGGTGGTCACACAGTGGGGGTGCCGGAAGTCTGGGATGTCAGAGGCCGGCAGTGCTATGGCAGGGGTACCTGCGGAGCAACAATCCACCCCGGGAACCATGGTGTCCTTGGAACAGCTGAAGGCGGTATTTGGGGAGTTCTTTCCCCAGGCGGGGACCCGATTCCGGGGGGCCCCAAAAAACCGCCCGCCCCCCGTCATTCTTCGGGGGAGGATTCGAAACCAGAAAGTGCCTCAGTGGTCACGGGAACCCCATGGAGCTATCAGAGGGTGAGCTGATACCCTCAGACCGCGAAGGTGGTCAGGAGGCTCCATTTTCGCACGACAAAGTGATAGTGGCCGCTTTGATCACTGATATCCGCGACTCCATGCGACTTGACCAAGCAGGGGAGTCGCTTGAGTCCACATATATTTGTGAATCGCTTAAGCCCTCTAGGTCCCCTAGGGCCTACCCTTATGATCAGGTGTTTGAACAGTCGGTGTTCAAGGAATGGCTACGGCCGCAAAAAATTCCTTTGCTTTACCCAAAAGCTTTGCTGTTCGCTACCCCTTTGAGGATAGCTTTACTAAGAGATGGACTTCCCCAGCAGTGGACCCACCGGTGGCCCGTTTAAATAAGGCAACAACCATTCTGGGGTCTCCGTTCTTGTTGGCTGGGTCAGCCATGCGGCCAGCTCTGGCGGCTGCTATGGCGGCGCAATCTCTTCACGAGCACGCTGCCACACTACACACTGGTTTAACTTGTGAGTGTGCACAGGCTGAGGTGCAACGTGCACAACACTTGGAAGAAGGTCTCCGCTACATATGCGATGCGGCCTTGGACCTGCTTCCCATACTGTCAAAAATGTCTGTTTTTGCAATTGTTATCAGGCAGGTACTGTGGCTCTGCTCTTGGTCGGGCGACCAGGCTTCGAAGAAAGCTCTTACAGATCTTCCCTTTCAGGGAAGGCGTCTGTTTGGCCCACAGTTGGGTGAAATCATTAAGGATTTCACGGGAGGGAAGAGTACTTTCCTTGCGGAGCCAAAACGGCAGGATTTTTGCCGTAGGCAGGGCCCTGTTTCTTCAGGTCAGAAGTTTTTCCGTGCACCCGGCTGAGCGGGTAAGGGCTTCAAGTCTGATAAGGCTTCCGCTGGGTCCAGTAAAAGGCCCTGGCAACATAAGTCCAAAAAAACCAAGGATAAGTCAATCTCTGCATGATGGGTTGCCCCCGCCTGACTCACGGGTGGGGGGCCGGTTGCTGGGGTTCGCAGACAGATGGGCTGCCCGCATCACCGATCGGTGGGTGCTGGAGATGGTGTCCTCCGGGTACAGGATAGAGTTCATCTCTCTACCCCCAGAAAGGTTCTTCCCTTTGAACTTAAAACTCCCTCAGGGGCGTCGGGAGGCGCTTCTGGGCGCCGTTCGGGCGCTTGCCGAACAAGGGGTGATTGTACCGGTACCCGCGGTGGAAAGATTTCACGGGTTTTACTCAAACCTCTTTGTGGTGCCCAAGAAGGGCGGTGTCAGGCCAGTTCTGAACCTGAAGGCACTAAACTGCTTTGTAAAGACAGAGATTCAGGATGGAGTCAATCTGCTCGGTCGTGGTCGCCCTGCACCAAGGGGAACTCATGGCGTCCTTGGATATCAGGAATGCGTATCTTCACGTTCCAGTTTGTCGCAGTCACCAGTGTTTTCTACGCTTTGCAGTGGGAGATCTGCATTACCAGTTTGTGGCACTTCCCTTCGGGCTGGCTTCGTCTCCCCGAGTGTTCACCAAGGTGGTGGCCCCGATGCTGGCACTGTTGAGTCAGAGAGGTATCACGGTGGTAGCGTACCTCGACGATTTACTCCTGAGAGCAGAGTCAGCTGCGGCTCTGGAGGAGAACGTGATGATCACGGTGTCCATGTTAAAACAATTCGGTTGGCTGATCAACCTGCAGAAGTCATCGGTGACTCCATCCTACCGGCTGGAATACCTGGTTCTGATTCTGGACACGGTGCAGGCAAGTGTGTTTTTACCGCCGAGCAAGCTCCTGACATTACAGGCAGCAGTGCGAACCCTGTTATCACGCCAGTGGTCCTCCTTAGGGTTCTGCATGCGAGTGTTGGGGCTCATGGTGTCGGCGTTCTAAGCGATACCTTACACCCAGAGTCACACTCAGCTCCTGCAGAAGGCGATCTTGTCGCAATGGAACAAATCTCCCCTATCCCTAGACAGACTGATCAGGTTGGATCATCAGTCCCGAGGATCCTTGATTTGGTGGATTCGGGCTCCAGCCCTAAAATTGGGAAAATGTTTTCTCCCCCTCAATTGGTCGATAGTAACGACGGATGCCAGCCTCTCAGGCTGGGGAGGGGTCCTGAGGCAGTTCTCTGCCCAGGGTCGTTGGTCAGTTCAGGAATCTTGCCTTCCGATAAATGTACTGGAACTGAGAGCGATCAGGCTTTGTCTGTCCCGTTGGTCAGCGAGGCTGCGAAGCCTCCCTGTCCGGGTTCAGTCGGACAATGCCACGGCTCTGGCATATGTGAACAATCAGGGCGGAACGAGAAGCTCGGCAGCAGCCGCGGAGGCGGCTCTGATGCTTCGGTGGGCAGAACTTCACGTGCCAGCTCTCTCTGCAATCTACATTCCAGGCGTAGAAAACTGGCAGGCGGACTTTCTCAGCCGCCGGACTCTGGATCAGGGGGAGTGGTCCCTACATCCAGAAGTGTTCTGCCAGATTTGCCTCAAGTGGGGCACACCAGAGGTTGACCTCATGGCCTCACAAGGTACAGACCTTTGTGTGCAGAACAAGAGATCCGTTGGAGGTTGCCTCGGAGGCACTGGTAGCACCCTGGGGTCGGTATCGGCTACTGTACATCTTTCCTCCCCTAAAGCTTCTACTGCGGGTTCTGCGCAGGATAGAAGCAGAGGGAATCCCAACAATCCTGGTAGCTCCGGATTGGCCTCGGTGTCCTTGGTACACCGACATGGTGCGGATGGTGACAGATGTTCCGTGGCGTCTTCCGCTTCGCGGAGACCTACTGTCTCAGAGGCCCATCTTGCACCCTGCTTTACCCTCGCTGGCTTTGACGGCTTGGCTATTGAGTCCCAGCTGTTGAGGGATAGGGGTGTCTCGGACTCCGTGATCCCTACTATGATTGAAGCACGTGTGGGTACTTCACGTAAGATTTATCATAGGACCTGGAAGGCCTATATTGCCTTGTGCGAGACAGGGGGTTGGAACTCCCGCTCTTATACAGTGTCCAGAGTACTGACTTTTTTACAGCAGGGACTGGACAAGAACCTGGCGTTAAGTATGCTTAAGGGTCAAATTTCGGCCCTGGTGGTTCTTTTTCAACGGCCCTTGGCGTCACATTCATTGATCCATACATTTGTACAGGGTGTACATCATGTGGCTCCTCGGATACGGTCGCCTCTGTCGCCCCATGGGATTTGAATCTGGTGCTTTCTGTGCTACAGAAGCCACCATATGAAAAGATCAGGGACATTCCCTTGCAACTATTGTCGCAGAAAGTGGCCTTTCTGGTGGCTGTTACATCCGCTAGGTGGGTGTCTGAGTTGGCAGCCTTATCCTGCAAGTCACCTTACTTGGTCCTTCATAAGGACAAGACGCTTTTGCGACTTTCCCCTTCATTTCTTCCGAAGGTGGTTTCTTCTTTTCATTTGAATGAGGATATTGTTCTTCCCTCATTGTGCCCGCACCCGTCGCATCTCAAGGAATTGGAACTGCATTCGTTGGATGTAGTGAGGGCTTTGCGGGGTGTATTTGATTTCTACAGCTTCTTTTCGGAAGTCTGATTCTTTAGTTGTGCTGACGGAAGGGTCGCGCAAAGGCATGGCGGCCTCATTGGCTACCAGTTCTCGTTGGATCAGGAAGACCGTGACTCATGCATATGAGGTTCGGGGCAAGGTTCCCTCGTTTCCAGTCACGGCTCATTCCACCAGGGCAGTTAGTACTTCCTGGGCGTTTAGACACCAGGCCCCGGTGTCTCAGGTGTGCAAAGCGGCTACTTGGGCCTCAGTGCACACGTTTACTAAGTTTTACAAGATCGACGTTTCAGCATCTTCGGATACTGCCTTTGGCCGCAAAGTATTACAAGCTGCAGTTTAGTCGCGGATGGCGCCGCCTGAGAGGGCTTTTTTGTTGGGTACTGTTGTTATAGTTTGCCCACCCCTCTTGATTGGCACAGCTTTGGGACATCCCCATGTGTCATAAGAAGAGCTGCGTCTGTCAGTGAACGTAAGAGTAAAAGGGATTTTATTATAACTTACCTTAAAATCCTTTTCTCCGAGTTCACTGACAGACGCAGCACCCACCCCTATGTGGAGTTTGTACGGCTTGTTACGAACTGATGTGCTATGCAGAGCAGGGGGATTATATGCTAAGGTGAGGACGGCCCCCTGGGAGGGGCCAACCTATGCTTTTGTTTTATTTTTGCCTAGTCTACTCCTAGTGATATGAGCATAACCCCATGTGTCATAAGAAGAGCTGCGTCTGTCAGTGAACTCAGAGAAAAGGATTTTATGGTAAGTTATAATAAAATCCCTTTTTTGTCCTAGGAAGTGGTCGTTCTGCTTCCTTTGGAGGACAGGTTCAAAGGTTTCCATTCAAAGTAGTGCACAGTGCCAAAACCCAACGGGGGTATTCGTCCTATCCTTGACCTAAAATCCCTAAACCAGTATCTTCATGTTAGTTATTGCCTCTCTGAGACTAGGGAAATACTTATTAGTAAACATCAAATGTTTTTTTGCATATTCCCATTTACCTGCCTCATCAGCACTTCCTGCACATTGCAGTAAAAGCCAAACACTACTTGTTTGTCACACTGCCATTTGGCCTTTGCTCTGCATCCAGAGTATTCACAAAGATACTTGCACCTGTTCTTGCTTTCCTAACAACTGAGGGCATTCAGGTAATGGGTAGCTTGATGACCTCCTTATGAAGGACTCCTCTCCCTTTTAGCTATCTGTAAACATCATAATATTCAAATGAATCTGTGCCAATGGCCACCACCTGTAAATGTGCAGCTGCTATCATTAAAGTGAACTAAATCCACTTCCAAATGAAATTAATAACAATATGACAGTGCCACTAATCCAGTGTGAGGGATGTCATTCTTAACACACCCATGGAGGGTGGTAACAGATGCTAGCCTTATAGGCTGGGGAGGAGTGTTCCAATTACTAATAATGAAGGGAACAAGGTCAAAGAGGCCAGGCTTCGTATCAACCATCCTGGAACTAAGAGTGATAAAACTAGCTCTAAATCACTGGAACCCCCCACCCCTTTTCAGGGTCAACCGATCAGGGTACAATCAGACAAATCCATGGCTGTAGCCTATATTGGCCACCAAGGCGGTACCAGGAATCGGGCAGCCTTGATGTAAGTTTGGTCATCTCATGGGGGGAGAAGCACTGTTTGGCTCTTTCTTTCACATTTCAGGAGTGGACAGTTGGAAGGCAGATTGACTCAAATATTACCACAGGGACCAGGGGGAATGGGCCCTTCATCCCAACATCGTCAATCTCCTATGTCAGAAATGGGAAATCCAGATGTGGACATTTTGTCCTCCAGCTAAACAAGTTAACCATGTTTGTAGCCAGGACCAAGGATCCTCTAGCACTGGCATTGGTTGGTCTGATAATCCCCTGGACCCTGTTCCAGTTCCTCCAGTGTGCATTCTGCCTTCTGTGAATCGTTGAAGAATCCATTTCTCAGCTTCTCCTTCGCATTCAGTTGCCTCTGCTGACACCACTTTCCCATCTTTTGAGCCTCATATACCTCTTACTGTGAACACACCAGAATCCTGAGACTGCAGAGTGCAGGATCGTCTGGATTACCCACTGAGCATCAAGAGCGACCTTACTGTATATAAAGGCAGTCCTATTCCCTGCAGGTTTTCACTCCAGGTTGTTTGATCCCCCATTAGGAAACTTGGCAAACTCACAGATGTGAGTACACCGTTGCATTTTACCATTTCTTCCTACATTTTATCCAATTATCGATCAAACTACTACATGATAAGGAACTCTCCCGTGGCCGCTGTCTTTCTTCTTCTTTCTCCTTATTGTTGGAGGCACCCCAGTTATGAATTCTGCCTGGACTGCTCCACAAAATAGAGAAAGATAAGAAACCATTGATTCTTATTGCACCAATCTGGCCTACAAGAACCTGGTACATAGACATACTGAAACTTCTAGGAGACAATCCCTGGCCGCTTTCAAAAAGGCCAGACATATTTTCTCAGGGAGACATGTCCAGCAAATCTTTGCTGGTGTCCAATCACTTGAAGGTACTAGACTATTACCCAGGGTCCATGAACATCCAGCCTGTGTCCTGTCCTCTACTCCAAAGTATGGAATTTCTCAATTTCCGTTGAATCCATCTGCAGACAGTCCCCGAGTTGCAAACATCCGACTTACATACAACTCTTACTAACAAAGGTAGAAACAGGAAGTGAGCAAAAATCTACCCCTAGGAAGGGAAATTCACTCCTGTAAGAGTTATGGGAAAAGGTGTCTCCACTGAAGGTTTATCACCAATCATGGTTTCCACAACAACCCACAATTTTTAAAATCCAATTGTCACAGGGACAGAAAGTGAGGTGAAATCTTTGGAACGGGCACAGACAGCAAAACAAACATTACAGGGGTGTTAACCCTTCCCTATGGTATCCAAAAAACATAATTATTTTTGGGCTGGACTTACACTTAAAAAATGTACCTGTTCCAAATTACATACAAATTCACCTTAAGAACAAACCTATGGAATGTATCTTGTTTGTAACCCAGGGACAGCCTGCATTCGTTTTCCATTATGTGTACTGAAGCTTTGAGGCTTCTTTACAACCATAATCTTTGCCTGGATTTTCAATGAACAATTAGTTGTTTGAAAACTATTTAATTTCTAGATTTATATTGGGTCATCTCTCATAGTGATGACCTCTGGGTTTCCTTATCCTATTTGGTGCTATATCATTGCAAGAAAATTAGTGACACTATTGTCCATTTCATTAATAAGTAGGCAGGACAGCATGCATATGCAATGATTAAATATGGCTGGTCTGTGCATTTATATTTAAAAACAAAAAACAGAGAAACATTGACTTAAAAAAGTATGGAGGCTTTAATAGCCCCTGCTCCCGCCCCGGGGGCAACAATCATCAACAGGAAGGATAGATGGTTAGAGCAACAGACCATAGCAGTGTCAGAAAGCTGGTAGCCAGGTAAGACCCTGACAAATGCAGACCGCCAATAGCAGAGGTAATAGGATCATTTTAAACATAAACACCTGATAAGCTGAGTACAAAGACAATCCAAATAATTCACAGGGAAATCCAAGGCACTGAGAGTCAGAAGTCAGAGAGGGACAGACCTCTATCTAACACTTGAGCAAACAGACAAACTTGTTGAACAGGCAAAAGCTAAATATCCAGTGTTCAATTTAACAGGTCTTGATAAGTATACAGGTGTGCACAGTAGAAACTTGAGTTGCATTGCAGAGTTCTGACCCTCGGATGGCAAAAGGTTTATTACACTGACCACCTTGAAAGTGTGATCTGGGTGTCTTCAGCCTCAATTAATTCAGTCATTGACCGTGGTCAAGCATGCAGATCAGGAAAGTTGATATAAAGTCAGAATTCCAGGTTTCCATATTTGTTTTGAGTCATTGACTAACATATTAGTGTAGCCAGCAGATCAACATTGCAGTCAGAGAACTGGTATTTACAGAAGCAGAGGTCAGCATGGCAGCCTCCTTATTTCCATACAGGTTTCCTCTAAACGCATGAATACACATTTATATACAGTATAACAGTATTAATACAGGTTTTTACATTTATTTGATAACTAGATCTTTATTTATAAAAAGTTAAAGGAGTATCATGAAGACCTTATTTTTAATGGTCATTCAGTTGCACAGAATACAGCTCTGGCTTCAAGCATCCTGACCCTTAATTATACAGTTCAACAAAGGGCATGGATAACTGAAACTGTTGCTGTATTCTACACTATTGAAGGAGCATAAAAGTTTGACGGTAGTTATCAGGAATACACATCTGGCTGTGTGTATGGACTTTTATTGTGATCTTTGGGTGCTGACCCCCACTCATTGTGTTGTATATTCATTTATACACATATAGAACCATGGTTGTGTTTGAATAGAAACTATAGTGTATCATTTTAATGTAATATGCATTATGATTATAAGGTTTACTTTGGGCATTTTAAGAGGACTTTTACTTGTTGTGCACATTTTGACTATATGGTTTGAAATACTCCCTCAGCAGTCATCTTTATATCATGGAATGTGATTAGCTTTTCTAGCTTGGATTGTATAACCTGTATAACCCAAACTTTTCTTTTTAGCATTGGATAGAGTAGGGAAAGATTCAAATCCCTGTCAAGTTTCATTGCTGTCCATGTCCTTTCTAGGTAGATTCACTGCTTTTATATGTCCAGGTGACCATTGGCAACAAAAAGTGATGAGCAAATCCAAAATTTTGAGTTGTGTTCAGAACAGAGATAAAGAGGAAATCTTCCACTGTGTACCCCTGCTCTGGTAACATAATCTCTATTTTCAGAGATTTCTCTCAATTTCTGTTACATCTCTGGGACAGGAAGTGAATTATCCCCAACATAGGGACACAGAAAAAACGTACCTTACAAAGGCTAAATCCAAAACTATGAAAAATGTTTTGACCATATATACACTTTTATGACTGTTGCAATATACACGCATGGTGAAGGGCACATAAGCTGGTAAAAGAGTTTCCCCTTCAAATTATAAATAATTAAGGCTTTGAAAATGTATCAATTCATCCTTGTTTCATTACCAGGCATATGTGTTCATTAATTTAGTGATTATTAGTTCCTTTCATCACAAATGAATGGACACCCGGATATCTAAAAAAAAAAAAAATACAACATCTGTGTGGCTATTTGATTTAAACTTTTAACTTTTTCAGCAAGATATTGGCCGCAGTCTAATATAGATATGTGTTATATTTTCTTCTATCATTTGTATGTTTTTGGACATATTTTAGACATGTTTTTTATCTGTTTTTATATTATTTATGTACAATTGTATATATATTCTAAGAAAGAATTCCCAGAGCACCACTGGAAAGTTGAAGAGTCAGCACAACAGTTGGTCTGATTTAAAGTATAACTGCACTCAAGAACACAATTTAAATATATTTCAGCTTACCAGTCTTTAGATGTGGTGTCTGCACTAGTTTTAATCTTCCGGCTAAGAATATTTTTTGCTAGTACAAAACTACTTGTTGATCTTGACGGGAATAGTGTCACTTTCTGTAAGCAGAAATGGAAACAAAAAACAATAGTATCTCTTAATGTACGCTACTAATTCCATCAATTGTCATGTAATAATACACCTGAACAAAGGCAGACCTGTTTGAAGTTCAGCCTAGGTGGCAGCCTTGGCTCTTTTCATAGATACACTGGAGGTATAAGCATAGCCACCAAGGCACAGAAAGTGTGATTTTTACAGGATTGCCAGATAAAAATAAAGCAAAAAATGCCAGGAAAAAAACAAATACAGCAACCTTTGGACTGGTAAGCAGCAGTATATTAAATTTGTGGTTTTGAGTTTATTCTTTAAATCCATTCTCATTGAGCAGTCCAAAGAGAAACAAATCTTTTCTTTTGCTCATTCTGACTCATAACTTTTTCACTTATTTGTGTTAATTTTACTTTCAGCTACTGAGTTCTGTAAACAGACTTTTTTTTTTTAACAGCGATGCTAAGAAATTCCTGGAAAATGCAGAATACAAACTATTAATATGCAATATTTTATATTTAGCAAAAAAAATATTTTTTTTAGCCATGATTATAATAAATCACAAATTTACTACCCAATCCCTTTTTACCCTTCAGATCATTTAAAAGCAAAGAATCTTTTTGTGTGTCATTCATCATGTACTTTCATATGCACATTTAAGTTATTATGAGTAATGGTCCCGGTTTTCTTTTGGTATTTTTTTTTTGTTTTTAATTTATATGGTAAAAAGAAAAAATAGACTCCTCTCACATTTGTGCGAGTTGTCCTGCGATATGGGGCTGTAAAGTCTCATGACAAGTCGTTCCCCATTATTTCCAATGAGTAACATTCATATCTGTACGACTTTCAAGTCGTGCCAACTTCAAAGTAGTCCCTGCATTACTTTGGTCCAACTTTGATGCTTGAGTTCCATAGACTTCAATGTTAAATCCTCCAAGTCTCATGCAAATCGCACCTGAATAATATAGATGAAATTTCTATACTACTTCTGTACAACTTTGTAATATGTTTTCATTGAGCCAAAGTTGCAACAAAGTCGGACCAAAGTCTTATTGATCCCAAATCGCTTCAAAATCGCTGCAAAAATCACGGTAAAATTGGGTCGCACAAGTGTGAAAGGGGCCATAAGCTGGTCAAAGCCAGCTGGCTGATCAAAAAATATATAATAGATTCTGACAGCATGGACTCCATTGGCTGCTTGTGCTGATCAAGTGAAATTTTTCCAACATTCCCATTCAAGAGAAGCTGCTGCTTAACTGCCAGAATTTCAATCCAGCTTTTGCCAGTTTTAGTCATAGTTTACCTATATACATGTATTTACATGTATAGATCCCTCAATAGCTCCTTCGTCATAGTTTAACCTTTAATAGGAATATGTCTCTCTAGCGAGAACGGCCTTAGATGGATCACAATTTGTCTGGACCCTGCTGAACCAGCAGAAATGTGATCCATCTATGATCAGCTTTATGGCAGGAATACGCGATAAGAAAATCGGGCAAAAAATTCCATTCTGCGAACAATCGGCCAATTTTCTACTCGTTGATGCCCAGCAATTAATACCCAATATCGAGAGCGAAAAATACTGATTAAAAAAATTGAAAAATTGTGTTGCATCATTTGCGAACTAACGATATTCTAGTCATTGGTGTGAAGGTCGTCAGTAAAAAAACCTCTTGAACATTATCACGCATCAGTGTAACTCATGCGTGAGTTCCCATCACAAGCGGAACTTCAACTTGTACGTGAGACGTGAATACTACGTATGAAATTGATTGCTCTTTCAAAGATTTTTTTCGATGGGTTAATGTTTACGACGATTTTTACCAATGAACGCTGTTTTGTTGGTCGGCAGTCGAGCGATCGGTCGATTTTCTAACCGTATATTCCTGCTATTAGTCTTAGTTTACATGTATAGATCCCTCAATAGATCCTTAGTCATAGTTTAACCTTTAATATGACTATGCCCCCACTCCACAAAAACATCTCAATAAACTAGAAAATAAATAAATAGACCTGTACCCTATAAGGCTCTTTCTCTGGTTCAAACTTTGTCACGTGCACTTTTTGTTTCCTAACACAGTAGTTCTGAGCTCTGCGTAAGAGCTCGCTCCTGTGATGTTAGGGATGAACAGTAAGGCCTCCTGCACACAGGATGTTTTTTGACTGTTTTACAGCAGCTGTTTTTAGCTGCAGACATTTTTTTCTACAGTCAATAAACCCTCCATCATGTTATCCTATGTGTTCATGCACACATAGGCTGTTATCAACTGTTTTTAGCAGTGACATTTTTGAGCTGTAAAAAAACCCAAGACCAGTGGGTTCTGAGAGAAGTTTTTCAGCTGTAAAAACATTCAAACACTCAAAAACGCAGCCAAACGTCGATCCCAAACGTTTTTGGGCGTTTTAGATCAATTGAGAGAAAAAAAACCCGCTGGCCTTTTAAAAACACACAAAAATGCCGGTAATCTAACGCTGGTAAAAGCTGAAAAATCACTGATAAGCTACTGACGTTTTTAGGACGTTTTTTTAACGTCCTGTGTGCATGAAGCCTAATAGTTAAGAGTCTCTTAGCCACATTCCAGCAACAAGTTAGGATGGACGGCTGCCATCTCTGACAGTTTTTCAGTCAGACTCCAGGAGGTATGTAAATGGCCTACACCTATAACAAGGAAATTATTTAACTTTAGTCATAGCTGCACAGTTTGTTGTTATCTACAGGCAGCCTTTACCTGCGTAGACAGTTTTATGGTAAAGGTGAGCTATGCTTTTAAGTCAGTTACTTTTGCCAAAGCTATAGTGAATTGGGGGAACATCTCACCACCTTGGTTTCAGGGATATGTGAGAATCCATGAGAGATTTAAACCTTTACCAAAAAACTGCCTGTGTAGAAAAGGGACGTCTGTAGATGGAAACAAGCTGTGCAGCTTTGACCAAAAGTAAATAATGCCCTTGCTACAGGTGTAGGCCATTTACGTACCTCATGAAGCCTGACCTGAAACCTTCCAGGACATTGCCAAGCAAGGCCCAGCTACAGTGAGGGAAAAAAAGTATTTGATCCCCTGCTGATTTTGTATGTTTGCCTGATGACAAAGAAATGATCAGTCTATAATTTTAATGCTAGGTTTATTTTAACAGTGAGAGACAGAATAAAAACAAAAAAATACAGAAACATGCATTTAAAAAAAGCTATACATTGATCTGCATTTTAATGAGTGAAATAAGTATTTGATCACCTTCGCAAAACATGACATAGTACTTGGTGGCAAAACCCTTGTTGGCCATCAGAGGCCCGACATTTCTTGTAGTTGGCCACCAGGTTTGCACACATCTCGGGAGGAATTTTGTCCCACTCCTCTATGCAGATCCTCTCTTTAAGGTTTTGAGGCTGACGTTTGGTAACTCAAACCTTCAACTCCCTCCACATATTTCCTATGGGAGACTGGCTGAGTCACTCCAGGACCTTAATGTGCTTCTTCTTGAGCCATTCCTTTGTTGCCTTGGACGTTTGTTTTGGGTCATTGTCATGCTGGAATACCCATCCACAATCCATTTCAATGCCCTGGCTGAGGGAAGGAGGTTCTTACCCAAGATTTGACGGTGCATGGCCCCGTCCATCATTCCTTTGATGCAGTGTTGTTGTCCTGCCCTCTTAGCAGAGAAACAGCCCCAAAGCATAATGTTTCCACCTCCATGTCTGTCGGTGGGGATCGTGTTTTTGAGGTCATAGGCAGCATTCCTCCTCCTCCAAACACAGCGAGTTGAGTTGATGCCAAAAGAGCTCCATTTTGGTCTCATCTGACCACACCGCTTTCACCCAGCTCTCCTCTGCATCATTCATATGTTCATTAACAAACTTCAGACAGGCATGTACATATGCTTTCTTGAGCAGGGGCACCTTGCGGGCGCTGGAGGTTTTCAGTCATTCACGGCGTAGTGTGTTACCAATTGTTTTCCTGGTGACTATGGTCCCAGCTGCCTTGAGATCATTGACAAGATTCTCCCATGTACTTTTGGGCTGATTTCTCACCGTTCTCATGATCATTGGAACTCCATGAGGTGAGATCTTGGCAGGAGCCTCAGACTGAAGGGGATTGACAGTCATTTTATGTTTCTTCCATTTGCGAATAATCGCACCAACTTTCACCCTGTCGCCAATATGCTTGGTGATGGTCTTGTAGCCCATTCCAGCCTTGTGTAGGCCTACAATCTTGTCCCTGACATCATAGGACAGCGATTTGGTCTTGGCCATGGTGGAGAGATTAGAATCTGATTGATTGATTACTTCTGTGGACAGGTGTCTTTTTTATACAGGTGACAAGCTGAGATTAGGAGCTCTCCCTTTAAGAGAGTGATCTTAATCTCAGTTTGTTACCTGTATAGAAGACACATGGGAGCCATAAATCTTGCTAAATTGATAGGGGATCAAATACTTATTTTACTCATTTAAAATGCAAATCAATTTATAACTTTTTGAAATTCGTTGTTCTGGATTTTATTTGTTCTGTCGCTCATTGTTAAAATAAAGCTACCATTAAAACTATGGACTGATCATTTTTGTCAGTGGGCAAATGTACAAAATGAGCAGGGGATCAAATACTTTTCCCTCACTGTATTACTGTAAATATGGTCAAATTCATGAATCAAAATCTTGTGAATTACAGCTGCTTGATTCACTGAAACAGAATAAAGATATATTAAAGGAGTTGTAAAGGCAGAAGGTTTTTTTATCTTAATGCATTCTATGCATTAAGGTAAAAAACCTTCTGGGTGTAGCAGCCCCCCAGCACCCCCTAATCCCTTACCTGAGCCCCTTTTCTCTGCAGCGATGTCCACAAGCGTCTTAGCTGTCCCAGACACCCCTCCTGATTGGCTGACACACAGCAGTGGTGCCATTGGCTCCCGCCACTGTCAATCAAAATCAGTCAGCCAATCAGGGGAGAGAGGGGGCAAGCTGCATCGGGGCCTGTGTCTGAATAGATACACAGAGTTCTGACTCGGCTCCGGTGCCCCCCTAGAGAGCTGCTGGCTGAGGGGGCATTCACCAGAGGGAGGGGCCAGGAGAGCAGAAGAGGGACCCGAGAAAAGGAGGATCCGGGCTGCTCTGTGAAAAACCACTGCACAGAGGAGGTAAGTATAACATGTTTATTATTTAAAAAAAAAAAAAAAAACAAGCCTTTACAATCACTTTAATGTAGACTTTTTCAGATTTCAGTGTTGAGATAAGTTTTAAAGTGGTTGTCAACTTGTGACAACCACTTTAACCTACAGGTAAGCCTATAATGAGGCTTGCCTGTAGGTGCCCTGCATATCTCCTAAACCTATACGGTTCAGGAGATATGCAGAGTATTTGCTGTGCCGACGTCATGTAGGCACATGCGCAGTGAAGAAACGGCCTCCGTGCCGTTCTTCCACTGCGACCATGCCGTAACTGGCGGCTCCCACGCACATATGCGCGGGAGTGACCTCACGCGACTCCGGCCAGTCACAGCGAGGGAGTCGCAGCCCCGGAAGGGGCTGAAGAAGGACGCTGCCAGGACAGGGGACAGCGCTGGACGTCGCAGGCTTAGTTTACAGGTAAGTGGCACATAATGGGCTACTATGCGATACATAGTAGCCCACTATGCTTCTAAATTACAGGGGAATATAGAGGAAAGTAAACCCCATCTGGGTTTACTTCCTCTTTAAGCTGCGTTAACCTATATCTGAGCACCACAAACTGAAAAACACTATTTAATTCATTTTTAATGTTCACAGCAAACTCCCCCCATCCATCCATGTCTCCATGCTTTATTTTCTTAAGAAATCACTCCTTAGCATTTCTAGCTGTGGTCATCTTGAGTAACAGCAGATGATTTATGTAGCATTTTTCTTCTGGAATCCATCTGCCCTTAGTTCCAACATGCAGGTGGTAGGGTGTGCTTGGCTGAGAAAACCCCTCCTATCGTCCTCCAGATGAAAGCAAAAAAAAATGTCCACGAAGACTACTTGGATGTATGACATCATTTTAGCCTAGGCCAGAAACCAGGATGTAACTGAAGAAATGGAAAAAAAAAAGTTTAAACTGAGTAAATATAATATACTTTCCTACATATTTACGAAGTCTAGTAGCATAAGGATTTAAAATAGTTAATGTTGACTGAGAGAGTTTAGTTCTGCTTTAATCCCTAATAGACTTGTGTGGTACATATGTAATATTGCCATTTCAGTTTTTATTTTTCTGTCTGTTCACTGATAGTAACAGAGTGAATTTAAATGCAGCTTCAACTGCCTTCTTCTGTCTAGAAGTAAAGGTCATATAATTTTGCTTAGCTACAGGTCAGCTAGCATATAATACTACTAAGCACGCAGACATAAAAGAGAAGAGGAAGGTTACATTACTTTTATTATGGTTATTATTAGTCTCATTCTCCTGTGCTTTGATCTCTGAAGAATGATCCATGTTTGGATCGCTCTTCAGAAATCATTTGACAAGCAGTGAGGAGGCATTATGTTGCCACCTCACTGCCTGCTTTAACGTCTGGAAGTCCACACTAGCATGCGTACAGAGTGGCTCCATTTACTTGAAAGGGTTGCGTTTGGCGGGCAGTAGTACCCCCTCAAAGTGACAGGGGACATAATTCATGCAGTGACATGTAGCATCACTACTGCGGAATGTGTACACCCTTGGCCGCTGCCTCTGCAGTAAAAGGGGGTAGCGGTTGGGGGGTGATAAAGGTGCAGCTCAACCAGAGTTTTACTGCCCCACACCTGAGCCTATAAAACCCCCTGCTGGCCAATAGCATTCAGTTTTGTTTGCCTAGTGCAGTGGTTCTCAACTCCGGTCCTCGTGACCCACTAACAGGCCAGATTTTAAGTATTACCTTGGGGAGATGCAGACTAGAATACTGCAATCACTGAGCAGCAAATGATATCACCTGTGATGTATTTCAGTTATCCTGCAAACCTGGCCTGTTGGGGAGTTGAGAACCACTGGCCTAGTGCAAAGGAGTTGACTGGGTTCCCTCTGGGACCTGCGTTTCTGCATGAGAATTTTCTCTGAGGTAAAAATGAAGACTTCTACCAAGTAGCCGGCTTTGGCATAGAGCGGATATCACGAATCCAAAGCTTTGCCCTACCCGGCCACCTCCTGGCGAGCTACCCTGAAATGACAGGGCTACGTCGCTCAGGGCCCGTTCCGTGCGGGCAGCCTGCGGCTGTTGCCACTTGTGCCCAGGGTCTGGCTTTTTCCTTTCCAGTGGCCTTGGCCAGCAGCAATCCTTCCCGGGACAAGGGGGGAAAGTCTGCTTCGGGTGGCTACCCGCAACGCCCGTCAGACTGGTGAGTAGACCCCTCCCCCGCCTTAGGGCGTGGGGAGCGGCATCCGGGGCAGTTAAATTTAGTGGTAGCTTTTCCCTTTCAGGGGTGCACCTAGTAATGGGTTGCCCCACCCCCAGCCCCCCCCCCCCCGGCCTGCCGCGTTAGCGCGGCATCGCGCTTGTGATTCAAGGGGCCCTGGGCCTGTGCCGGTGTTCCCGCTGGGAGCTTTCGTTCCCGCTGGGAACGGTCGTTCGGATTGCAGTTTAGCCCCGCCGCCATTTTGCGGGGCCGCTGTGGGGTGTTGGTATCAGTGGGCTTGTCCTCCCAGGCTCCCTGGTTGGTTTCAGGTGGTGATGGTGACTACGTGGGGGGGGGCATCCCATTCAGGCCTATGTCTGGGGACGGCGACGCTGCGGCTATGGACCCTGCAGCGCCCTCTGATTTTGAGCCGGCAGAGCAGCGCTCCGCACAAGCCCCTGCGGTCACTTTGGACCTTTTGGCGGGCTCTTTTCTCTGGAATTCATTCCAAAGGTGGTTACTGCTCCGGGGAGCCCCCCGCTAAGCACTTGGCCCCCCATGTCTCCTCAGGCGAGGATTCAGATCATGAAGTCGCTTCGGTTGTCACGGGGACCCCAGTGGATCTCTCTGAAGGCGAATTGGTTCTCTCAGTTACTGAAGAGGACCAGGGGACCTCAGTGGCGCGCGACAGGGCAATTGTGGTGGCGCTAATTGTTGACATTCGCCAGGCCCTGCGCCTTGATCAGTCAGCGGAGGCGCAGACTTCCACTTATGTCTGTGGGTCTTTGAGGCCTCCTAAGTCCCCTAGGGTTTTTCCCTATGATCAATTTTTTGAGCGGGCTGTTTTTAAGGAATGGGGTTCCCCCAAAAATTCCTTCACCTTGCCTAAGCGTTTTGTGGTGCGCTATCCATTTGAGGATGATTTCCTTAAGCGGTGGGCTTCCCCTTCGGTGGACCCACCGGTGGCCCGTCTAAATAAGGCTACAACCCTTCCTGTGGAGGGTTCGCCCTCTTTTAAGGACGCAGCAGATCATCGCACGGGAATCTTTCAGGTAGCAGGTTTTGCTATGCGGCCAGCTCTGGCCTCAGCAATGACAGCACAGTCTCTTTTTGAGTGCCTCTCCTCGGCGAGCAAAAATTTAAGTTGCAATTGTGCGAGGAATGAGTTGCATAAGGTGCAACACGTGGCGGTAGGCCTCCATTATCTGTGCGACTCCCTGCTGGACATCATGCCCATGCTGTCAAAAATTTCCGCTTTTGCAGTAATCCTCAGACGGGTGTTGAGGCTGAGGTCTTAGTCGGGTGATCAGGCGTCTGAGAAGCGCCTCACGGACCTTCCCTTTCAGGGGGGTCGTTTGTTTGGACCACAGCTGGAGGACTTTCGCTGACGACAGGGCTCCCCTTTTTTTCTGGGGAGAAAGTTTTTTCGTGCCTCCGGCACAGCCGGGGCGGGTTCCAAGTCCAGTAAGGCCTCGGCTGGGTCTCGTTAGAGAACCTGGCAACGGAAACCCGGTAAAGCGGAGGATAAGCCCTCCTCAGCGTGACTGGTTGCCCCCGCCCATCTCTCGGGTGGGGTGCCGGTTATTGGAGTTTGCGGACTGCTGGACAGCTCACATCTCCGATCGGTGGGTCCTAGATATGGTGTCCACCGGATACCGGATAGAGTTCACAGCTCTGCCCCCAGACAGGTTTTTTTCCTCAAACCTAAGACTCCCGCAGGGGCGTCTGGAGGAGCTGTTAGGCGCGGTCCAGTCCCTTGCGGACATGGGCGTCGTGGTGCCAGTTCCACTGGAGGAGAGGTTCTGTGGTTTTTACTCAAACCTCTTTGTGGTGCCCAAAAAGGGCGGGGTCAAGTCGATTCTAGACCTCAAAGCTCTGAACTGCTTTGCCAAAGCACAGAAGTTCAGGATGGAGTCCGTTTGCTCGGTCGTTGCCGCTCTGCATCAAGGGGAATTCTTGGCACCCCTGGACATCAGGGACGCCTATCTGCACGTTCCCATCTGCCAAAATCATCAGCGTTTTCTGTGCTTCACAGTGGGAGACCTGCACTACCAGTTTGTGGCCCTACCTTTCGGTCTGGCCTCGGCTCCCAGGGTGTTCACCAAGGTGTTGGCGCCGGTCCTAGCACTGCTAAGACAGAGCGGTATTGCAGTGGTAGCGTACCTCGACGACCTGCTCTTGAGGGCAGAGTCGGCAGTGTCATTGGAGGAGGACGTGAGAATCACGGCCTCTACACTAAGGGACTTCGGTTGGCTCATCAACCTGCAAAAGTCCTCGCTAGCCCCCTCGTGTCGCCTGGAGTACCTTGGTCTGATTCTAGACACGGTGCAGGCGAAGGTGTTCTTGCCTCCCGACAAGCTATTGGGGCTGCAAGCGGTGGTTCGGACCCTACTGTCACGCCGGAGGTCCTCCCTAAGGTTCTGCATGCGGGTGTTGGGACTCATGGTTTCGTCCTTCGAGGCGATACCTTAAGCCCAGAGTCACACTCGGCTCCTGCAGAAGACGGTTCTGTCACAGTGGGACAAATCTCCCTTATCCCTGGACAGACTGATCCGTTTGGACCACCAGACCAGGGGATCACTGACTTGGTGGCTCCTTTCTTCCCCTCAACTGGTCGATAATAACGACTGTTGCCAGCCTGGCGGGCTGGAGAGGGGTGTTGGGACAGTTGTCTGCTCAGGGCCGTTGGTCAGCTCTGGAAGCTCGACTTCCGATAAATGTGTTGGAACTGAGAGCGATCAGGCTTTGCTTGTCCCGTTGGTCGACGAGGTTGCATGGCCTCCCTGTCCGGGTTCAGTCGGACAATGCCACAGCTGTGGCATATGTGAACCATCAAGGAGGGACAAGAAGTTCCGCGGCAGCTGCTGAGGTTGCTCTGATTCTCCGCGGGGCGGAACAACACGTTCCGGCGCTCTCCGCAATTTACATTCCGGGAGTGGAGAACTGGCAGGCGGACTTTCTCAGTCGCCAGACACTGGACCAGGGGGAATGGTCCCTGCATCCGGAAGTGTTTCGCCAGATTTGCTGCAAGTGGGGCACACCAGAGGTAGACCTCATGGCGTCCAGGTTCAATCACAAGGTTGAGACCTTCGTGTGCAGAACAAGAGATCCGTTGGCGGTCGCCACGGACGCGCTGGTGGCTCCTTGGGGTCGGTATCGGTTAGTATACCTCTTCCCTTCCCTGAAGCTGTTGCCTTGGGTTCTGCGCAGGATAGCTGCGGAGGGTATTCCGGCGATCCTGGTCGCTCCCCATTGGCCTCGGCGCACTTGGTACGCCGATCTGGTTCGGATGGTGGCGGACGCTCCTAGGCGGCTTCCGCTTCGCGAAGACCTGCTGTCCCAAGGTCCCATCTTGCACCCTGCTTTACCCTCACTGGCTTTGACGGCTTGGCTATTGAGGCCCAGGTATTAAGGGATCGGGGAGTCGCTGACTCTGTAATCCCTACTATGCTTAAGGCACGTAAGTGCACTTCGCGCAAAATTTATCACAGGACCTGGAAGGCCTATATTGCATGGTGCGAAGCGGGGGGTTGGAACCCTCGCTCTTATTTGGTGTCCAGGGTGCTGACGTTTCTGCAACAGGGACTGGACAAGAGCCTGGCATTGAGTACGCTCAAGGGCCAGATTTCGGCCTTAGCGGTCCTTTTTCAGAGACCTTTGGCTTCCCATTTGCTGATCCGCACATTTGTACAGGGTGTACGTCATGTGGCTCCCCAGTTTCGGCCGCCTCTGGCGCAGTGGGATTTGAATCTGGTGCTCTCTGTTTTACAGGTTCGGCAGTTTCGGTCACTCCCATTTCGTCCCACGTTCTACCCTGGAACCCTGTCGTCCAGAAGC
>BLSH010327817.1:3139857-3200018 GCA_018402905.1 Glandirana rugosa | reverse complement strand
ATTCAATATTATTTTAGGGAAAAAGAGAATGCAAGTGACTAAGAAGAGCTGCGTCTGTCAGTGAACGTAAGAGAAAAAGGGATTTTATTATAACTTACCGTAAAATCCTTTTCTCTGAGTTCACTGACAGACGCAGCTCCCACCTCTCTGCTTTTTTTGTTGCACTGCTTGTGACAAACTGAATGCTATTGGCCAGCAGGGGGTTTTATAGGCTCTGGTGAGGACGGCCCCCATGGGAGGAGCCAGCCTATCCCTGATGCTTTTGCATCTGTTTTGCCTAGTCACTCCTGATAGGACGACATAAAACCCCACGTGTCAATTAAGAAGAGCTGCGTCTGTCAGTGAACTCAGAGAAAAGGATTTTACGGTAAGTTATAATAAAATCCCTTTTTTTTACTTTTTGCTATAATAAATATCTAAAAAAATATAAAAAAAACTAATTTCTTCTACATATTTTTGGTAAAAAAAAAAATCGCAATAGGCATATATTGATTCGGTTGCGCAAAAGTTATAGCGTCTACAAAATAGGAGATAGATTTATGGCATTTTTTATTTATTTTATTTTTTTACTAGTAGTGGCGGGGATCTGCGATTTTTATCGGGACTGCGACATTGCGGCGGACAGATCAGACACTTTTGACACTATTTTTTGGGACCAATGACATTTATACAGCGATCAGAGCTAAAAAGAGCCACTGATTACTGTACAAATGTCACTGGCAGGGAAGGGGTTAAACTCTAAGGGGCGATCAAGGTGTTAAATGTGTTCCCTAGGCATGTTCTAACTGTGTGGGGTCTGGGCTGGCAGGGACATGACAGATCTCACTGTTCTCGATGACCGAGATCAGTAGATCTGTCATGTCCCCTGACAGAACAGGGATCTGCCATGTTTACATTGGCGGATCCCCGTTCTGCCTCTGTAGAAGGCGATCGTGGGCCGCCGGTGGATATTGAGTCCGCCTGACCTGCAGGCATGCTCATGGAGTGCCCAGCAGGCATGCCGGCGGCGCGTCCTTGGCCGCAAATCGTGCATACGAGGCCGACGTACAGTGATGGCGATTTGCGCAGCCGAGCCAACCTGCCGCAGTACAATTATGGCAGCTGGTTGGCAAATAGTTAAAGGCTAGGTTCACTTTAACAAAATAATAAATGCACATATTTCTTTATCGTACATCACGGGACACAGAGTGTTAATTCATTACTGCTGGGTTATACGCTACCTTCAGGGGAATGGACACTGGCAACCAATAGACAGCTCCAGCGCGGATCTGAAATGCCGGATGGACGTCCATGGACGTCCTGGCCATGTGCGCGCTCCTGGCGCGCACTCACAGGCAGCGGAGGCGCGCGCCCGCCACACGCTGCGTGGCCGTACCCGCGGGTCGGGCGGACTCGATGTCCGCCCGAGACCCGCGATCCCCTATCAGACCTGCAGAACGGGGAACCGCCGATGTAAACACGGCGGTTCTCCGTTCTGTGACAGGGGACATGACAGATCTCCTGATCCCTGTCACTGGGATCAGTTAGATCTGTTCTGTCCCAACCAGCCCCGGCCCCCCACAGTTAGAACACACCCAGGGAACATATTTAACCCCTTCACTGCCCCCTGCAGGTTAACCCCTTCACTGCCAATGACATTTATACAGTAATCAGTGGACATTTAAATTTCTGATCGCTGTATAAATGTCATTGGTCCCAAAAAAGTGTCAAAAAAGTCCGACATAACCGCCCCAATATTGTAGTCCCAATAAAAATCGCAGATCGCCACCATTACTAGTAAAAAAAAAATGATAAAAACGCCATAAATCAATTCCCATAGTTTATAGACGCAATAACGTTTGCGCAAACTAATCAATATACGCCTATTGCGATTTTTATTTACCAAAAATGTGTAGAAGAATATATATCGGCCAAAACTGTTGAATCATTTTTATTTTTTAATTTTTTTTTTTTTTTTTGGATATTTATTATAGCAAAAAGGAAAAAATATTGGGTTTTTTTCAAAATCATCTCTCTTTGTTTGTTTATAGCGGCGATCAGAATTGACGCAGAGGGGATCAAATACCACCAAAAAAAAACTCTATTTGTGGGGGAAAAATGATATAAATTTAGTTTGGGTACAACGTCGCATGAACACGCAATTCTCATTCAAAATGCGACAGCGCTGAAAGCCAAAAATTGGTCTGGGCAGGAGGGGGGTTTAAGTGCCCAGTAAGGAAGTGGTTAAAAAAAAGAAGAGATTAAAAAGAAGTTCCTGGCTTTTGCTTGTGGTACCAGTGCTACAGACACCAAAGCGCGCTGTTCTGCAGGACTCAGCTTACTGTTTAAAAAAAAAAAAAGGTGTCTCTTTAAAAATGGGAAGTGGAAGCCAGCATCTTTAAAAGGGCTTGTCAGGGCATCGCCCCACTTCTGACTGCAAAGGGACACAGAGCTGAAGTCCTGAGGGCACGTGAGTCTGAAGGGGTCTGGGCATGGTGATGGCAGGTAAGGTAAGCCAGGGATAGACTGTGTTAAACAGCTGGTCTGTTCACAGAGCTCTTCTTTAGGGGAAAGTGTCCTTTTTCTTCTGGGTTTTGCCAATGTCTTCTAGAAAGGAGAGGCGGATGGCATTTAAGGGAGCCAGTGCACCACCAATTGCAGTAGAGAAGCCTGGGTTTACTGCCTATATTGCCTCCCCTGAAAGTCCTGTAGCAACTGGCCTATCTGAGCCTTTCGCTGTGCAGGCATTGTGGCTACCTCTAATGCATCTGATCCAGCCTATGTCACTAAGGGATTTGGATGCAGCTCTATGGGGTCTCAAGAGCAAAATAGCCAGTATGATTGCGGCTATGCCTCAAGGTAAGAAGAGGGAGAGGTCCTCTTCTTTGTGCTCTGGTCCTAGGGGGAACCTAGCCGAGCTTGGAGACACCCGTCCCATGGAGGTACCCCTGACATGGGTCCCAATTGGGTTGAAGATGCGGATGAGGTACCAAGGGGTGACCCGCATGAAGGTCAGACTGACGATTCTTCTTCCGAGGAGTCTGATTCAAAGGAACCATTTTCAGCCTCTAAATCAGAGATGCTGTTGGTGCAGACCTTGATTGAGCTTGTAAGGTCCAGATTTAAGTTACCCACTGTTGAGGTGTCTGAAGCCTCATGCTCTGCTCTGGGATCGTTGTGGCCTAAGCAAACTTCCCAGACATTTCCAGTCCATCCTCTGCTAGAGCAAGAGATTTATGCAGACTGGGATCACCCAGATCGGGAGTTCATGCCTCCTAAAAGGTTCTCTCAGTTGTACCCTATGGAGGAAAAATTCAAAAAGAAATGGCGCATGCCTTTGGTAGATGCAGCAATTTCTTTAGTCAATAGAGTTTGACTCGTCCAATTGACAATGCGCAGAGCTTTAAAGCATGCCGATAAAAAACTGGAGTGTCTGCTTAAAGCTTCTTTTGCGGTGACTGGGTCAGCGGTTCAACCTGCTGTAGCAGCTATTGGCATTTGTCAGTCTGTCAAGGATCGTGTCAAAAGATTGGTTAAAAATCTGCCTTCCCAAGGGGAATCTTCTGAGGAGTTAGCAGAGATCCCTGCGGCTTTATGTTTTGCGATAGACTCATTAAAAGACTCAATTCACCAGATGTCCCGGTGTGCGCAGTTGTCAGTACACATGCGCAGGGTGTTATGGTTGAAGAACTGGTCTGCAGAAATGCCATGCAAAAGATTGCTTACTGCCTTCCCCTTTCAATGAGAAAGGTTATTTGGTGAGGAATTGGATAAAATTATCCAAAAAAATTCTGGAGGTTAAAAGTGCACTGCTCCCAGTTTAAAAGGTGATTAAGCGACCTTCCTTCAAAATCCCTAGCACTCCTGGATCGAGGTCTGCACTTTCCAGGCAGTTCCGACGGCCTCAGCATGCGGGATTTAGAAGGCCGCTGGGCCAGGGTCAGAAAAAACCCTGGACCCAAAAGTCAGCCAAGCCTAATTCCAAGTCGGCTTTGTGAGGGGGCGCCCCCCACTCACAAGGGTGGGGGAAAGGTTACTGTGGTTTGCAGGAACTTGATCAGGGTGGTGCAGGACAAATGGGTAATTTCCACAGTAGCAGGAGGCTACAAATTGGAATTCAGGGAGTTTCCTTCCTGCTGCTTTCTGAAATCCAATATATCCATAAATCCTGTAAAAAAGGATTTATTATTCCAGGCCCTAGAACACCTAAGGGTGCGGAGTGTGATTACAGAGGGTTCAACAAGCGAAAGGTTAAGGGGTTTTTACTCAAACCTCTTCACGGTGCCAAAACCGAACAGAGAAGTAAGGCCCATCCTGGACGTAAAGTCGCTCAATCAGTTTCTGGTGGTGCGACATTTCCGCATGGAATTGATTCATTCGGTATTCACTTCCTTAAGAATGGATGACTATATGGCTCCCATAGATATCAAGGACGCATATTTGCACGTCCTGATATTCGAACCTCACCAAAAATGTCTGCGCCTTTCGCTAGAAGGGCGTCATTTTCAGTTTGTGGCACTGCCTTTCGGCTTGGCCACAGCTACCCGAGTGTTTCCAAAAGTTTTAGCACCGATATTGGCATCCCTAAGAGCAATGGGGATATTAACCATAGGATATCTGGACGATCTACTTCTCAAGGGTCAATCAAGACCAGAGGTAGAACAGAACGTGGCCAGGACGGTGCAATCCTTAGAAAACCTAGGGTGGGTCATGAATTTAGAAAAATCGGTCCTAAGGCCTGTTCAGGGGGTGGAATATCTGGGAATGATCCTAGATACAGCCCAGGCAAGGGTGTTCTTACTAGAAACAAAAACCAAGGACATGTCCCTGTATCCCGAGATCTTTCAGCAGATCTCTCAACGTTGGGGTTTTGGTTTGAAAGCCCATTCCACCAGAAGGATGAGTGCGTCATGAGCAGTGCATCAGGTTTTACCAAGTGGATGTTAGAGCCCAGGAGGATACTGTGTTCGGACGCAGTGTGCTGCAGGCAGCAGTCTAGGTCCTTTATCCAAGGTGGGCTTAGGATTACTGTGTTCCCTCCCCTCAAGGAATATTGCTTTGAGACACCCCAGCAGTAATGAATTAACACTCTGTGTCCCGTGATGTACGATAAAGAAATACAGATTTTTAATACAGCTTACCTATAAAATCCTTTTCTTGGAGTACATCACGTTACACAGAGATCCCTCCCCTCTTCTTTCTGGGATACTTATTGCTTGCTTCAAAAACTGAGGTAATCCCGGAGTGGGAGGGGTTATATGGGGGAACTTCCTGTCTATTGGTTGCCAGTGTCCATTCACCTGAAGGTAGTGTATAACCCAGCAGTAATGAATTAACACTCTGTGTCCCATGATGTACTCCAAGAAAAGGATTTTACAGGTAAGCTGTATTTTTGCAGAAAAATCAGTAGATCACAGGTGCAATGTCGGGCTCCTCCAAACACTAACTCCATCTCTTTGCCCATACCTCTGTGTGGGCTGTCATTTGGAGAGATGGAGGAAGTTCTCCTTTTGAGAACTACATGTCCGCCTGGCACGCTGGCAGATGGGACTTTTATTTTATTTTCATTCACAGATCCCTGTGAATGAATTCTGCAGCTGCACGGGCAGAGCCCTGCACAGCCACGCTGATTTTAAATGTGACAACTGCTGTGGGGGAGAAGAACCCCTGCCCATGGTTTCCAATGGATGTAGTTCACATTTTATGGAAGGGGCCAGGGATTTTTTTTCTGGTTTTTGGTTCCATAGACTTCAATAGATCAAAAATGTGTATTGAAGAACACAAAATTCACCTGGAAAATGGCAACCTGCATATGTGTGAACCAGGCCTAAAAGAAGAGGGAACATTTTTACCTTTCTGGTGGCCATGTATTGAAATGCCTTTGGCTCACTGTTCCACAGGTACAACAAGTATTCTACACTCCAGGGTGTATAGAATACTTGCCCCCTCTCTGCAAGCTGTGGTATCTCCCATCGATCCTATGTCACTACTGGACATACAAGCCAGCAGAGGGGACCACTGTGTGCAGTAGGGGAAGCAGGTATTCAACCTATCCAACTGGTTGAATATTTACAGCAGCCAGTATGCAAAAAATTCAGTAGCAATGAAAGGCATAGGTCACCACATAAGTATACTCCCTCAGGTATGTTATTGGGTACAAGTGACCCTGTACTGACAGTCACTTTAAGATCCTGACAATCCTGACTTG
The DNA here is from genome assembly GCA_018402905.1 of Glandirana rugosa. Taxonomy (NCBI): domain Eukaryota; kingdom Metazoa; phylum Chordata; class Amphibia; order Anura; family Ranidae; genus Glandirana; species Glandirana rugosa. Next base: position 3,193,831 of record BLSH010327817.1, on the reverse strand, counting down.
GGTGAATGGTAAACTGTCCTCCACATTATCGAGAAAGTCTGTTACCAAGAGATCTTTTTTTTTTTTTTTTTGCATTTTTAATAAAAATCGAGCTGCTGAATTCTGATCTTCTGCTTGTTATTGGTTAGTAACCATTATGGGACAGATTTAGGAGAGGGATTTTAACTGCATCAGGTCTCTTCCAACATAGAGGCACATAGTAAGAGGGACCTATAGGATAGAAATATCAAACTGTCCCAGAGTATTTTTTAAAGGTGATCTCTCTCCAGTGCTGCTATAATTTTCCTTCCTTTACTCCTTCATTTGGAGCAAGCATGTACATATCCAGTAAATACACTTATATACATGCATGTTCTGGATCAATGGCTCATTACATCACAAAAAAAGAAATTAATGGAACCCCTAGAGCCTGCATCTGAAAAAAGAGGGTACTACCACTGGTGAATGTTTTGTTTAATATACTAGTTGCTTGGCTGTCTGTGCCCTTATTAGGTTCTGAGTTCCTTGACCTAGAATTAATGTGGATTAGAAAGTCAAAGTACAGTCAGGACCCCTGATCTGCAAACTTGTCCAGGACAGTGACTCAAAGGATTGAAGCTCCTGGATCAGCATAATGGTCAAGCAATTAACATTCTGAGAGGGACAGGTTAACAATGACAATGCAAGTTCTATCCATGAATGTTTCCTGTTAAAAAAAAAACCCTTTCTCAGTATATATTCTATTCACATGGCTAGAGACATCACTAAGCTCTTTCACCTTCCTGCTTACCTTTACCCATTTTTATCACAGTACTATGGATGCGGTCAAATGCTGCTCCACTACACCTTACAAAAGTAAGGACATCTTACCTCCTAATGGCTGGAATGACAGTATGTGCCCTTTGGTCTTTGCAGTCCTGGATAAGTCTGGTATTTTGGAGTGACTTTTTCTCTTGCACATTACTCAAGTATCCCCATATAATATGAGGGTTCTTTAAAATGTTTACACACTTTTTTTTTTTTTTTTTAAACTCTATTAAATATAAAAAAAAAAGTGTGGAAGTCCCCTCTTAGTATACAAGGAACTTGGACTTTTACTGTGTTTTTCAACAGAAGAAAGGTTACATACACATGCCAGAAACACTTACCAAAAAAAAAAAAACGAAAAAAAAAAAGGAATTGAAGTTGTTTAACACAATAACAAGGCCCGAGAAGTTAGTTGTGTGTGCGTCAATTCATTACATATGTTGCAAAGGGAATAACTCCAATGTTTTGTTTGGTTGATACCAATGTTCCCTAGGCTTGCCTGGGTATATAGAGGTGCCTACAGCAGAATGTGCTTTCTGTGCAATAAGGTTCCTTTCCATGCAGTTAGATGGATAGGGAGAATCAATAAGTGTTCAGCATTCTACAACCATATCTTCAAAGTCTAGCTGTACAATTAAAGATTTGAATCTGTCTGCTCATTCCTGCTGTGCATGTCAAGAGCCATCTTCTCCTTTTTCCCTGCTCTCCTCATTCCATGTGACTGTTCTTGCTCTATGCTTCTTTATCCTTTCAAACCTTTTCTTTTCCTTTCCTGTACAGATATTATAGGGACGCTAAGGCCGGATATGAAGGCTTTAATGACTTATGTGTCATGTTATTACCACGCCTTCTCAGGTGCCCAGAAGGTGAGATATAACACGTAAGAGTTCCCTTTGCACAACTTGCAACCTCAGCAAAGGCCTTATGTCTTGTGTCATTGAGTGAATGCAGAAGTGCATCACCCATCTCTAGTTGCATGGTGTATATGTGCCCTACAATCCACTTACCATTGAAGTGTTATGTCTGTGCCTCACTGACTTATATGTTGATGTATCCCTCTGTTAAAGTGTTGGTCCTCCCAGAACTCATGTTCCAGCTTCTGTTAAGTGCTATCAAGTTAAATCACCCATCAGTTTCCTTTTTCTTAAGCCACGCAAGAGGTAAGATCTTCCTGCCATAGGTCCTGGCTGTGTCTACACCACATCCACTGCTTTTGCAGTTGAGGAATCTTACTCCTTGTGTTACATCTCAACAACATAAAATGAAGAAAAAAATGAACATAGACCATAAGATTTCTTACAGTGGCTGCTGTATATTGGCAGACCTGCAGATTCAGTTGGAAAGCTCCTGGTCCTAAAATGCAAAAGAGATCAAGGAGAGGAATGGGTGAACTCATCAGCACTTAACAGGTGTCATTTTAATAAGTTCCTTTGTTATTCCTTTTCTTATAGTCCTAAGTAGAGGTTCACAGTGACTTAAACCTAAATAGCAACATCCAATCCCATGATATGCTACTAATCTAAGTTCTGGGGTCACTTTACATATTCTTCTGTGTCATGTCTGCAAAGGTCGCATGGTTGTCAATGTCTTATGACCAGACCCAAGATAGTTTACTTCCTTGCTGGGAAAAACAACCTCCAATCCACTAATAATGCTTATGTGCCTGCTGCACAGTTTGATTGGTTGACATTAGTGTTGTACTAGCGTGGGAGGGCCACACTTGTTATTTAGTAATCAATGGTTTGGCTTCTATTACAGCTAATGTAATAATTGCAACTACTGACACAGTTCATTCATGATGGAACATGGAACTTTTGCCTGTTCCATTCTAACCCATTATGTTAAACTGTCTCTCTGGTTGTAATGTTTACAGTACTTTATAGCACTGTATAGTCTCCACTGCTTATATCCGCTTAGAGACATAATGCTCAGCACCTGCTTCATCAAACTCCATTGTCCATTGCCTATCAGGTTACTGTATGTATATGAACAAACATTTAGATTGGCTTATCAGTGACAAAATGGAAACTGGTCACCATGGAGTTGCTGTAAATTTCACTTCTGAGGATGACTTGCTAGGCAACCACCATATTCCCTGCTTCAGGTTAACTGTCCGTATCCATATCATTACTAATTTTACACTTAATGATTTATGTCATTACCTGGCATCCTGTCACAGGTACAGCTCTCAGAGGAACTGAAAGTGACAGGAAATCTTCTGAACCGAACAAATGCAGCAATAACAATCAGAGAATCTAAGCCCTTTTCTACCAAAAAGTAGTGTTTTTATTTTTGTTGGTGTCCTGTTAACATAAAAGAGACACCTGACCCTTTGCTGACCAGGTTATGTATTTTTAGACAAACATTAAGTCAGACGGGGTCGGTTTTCTGAGTCAGTTGTCTAGGTCGGTTGACTGTTAGGGTCAGTCGTCAGTCAGTACCTCCAACTCTTATTTAGTGGCACCCATAGTTGCGTCACATGAATGTTAAATAGCAATCTTTGTAAACATGGAGGGCATAGCACATACAATAGGGACATTTTCAATAAACCCAATGATATTACTGATGAAGTTATGAAGATTAATACATTTAATTTTTACATTAAAATACAATAATGGTGCTTTTGAATATGTTCTTATACAGAGTAAGACAATTCTATCGACAAGCTCACGCAGTTATACTGCGGCAGGTCGGCTCTCCTGCGCGAACTCACGTATCTGTACGTTGGTCTGTACATGTGAGATTGCGAGCGGGTGCGGCAGACTCTGTACACTGGCCACCCGTCATCATTGTGCACAGAGGCAGAACGGGAAACTGCCTATGTAAACAAGGCAGTTCCCCATTCTGTCAGATCTTCTGTTTCCAGCCATCGGAAACGGTGATCTCTGTCATGTCCTAGGCAGCCCATCCCCCCTACAGTTAGAACACACCCGGGGAACACAGTTAACCCCTTGATCACCCCCTAGTATTAACCCCTTCCCTGACAGTGTCATGTATACATTGATCAGTGCACTTTTATAGCCCTGATTAAGGTAATAATGTCACTGGTCCCCAAAAAGTGTAATTTGGGGTCAGATTTGTTCGTCACAATGTCGCAGCCCCGCTAAAATTCGCAGATCGCCGCCATTACCAGTAAAAAAATAAAAGTCCATAAATCTATCCTGTAGTTTGTAGAAGTGATAACTTTTGCGCAAACCAATCAATATACACTTATTGCTATTTTTTTTTTTTTTTTTTCAAAATTGTCACTTTTTTTTGTTTGGATACAACGACGTACAACCGCATAATTGTCAGTAAAAGTGACGGAGTGCCGTATCGAAAAAATGGCCTGGTCATGAAGGGAGTAAATCCTTCCAGGGCTGAAGTGGTTGAAAAGTATTTTGCGACTGACACCTGACTCTGTCTTCGGACGTGTTTGTCTGTAGTTTAATGGAATCGACAATAGTTTGCTTGATTCCTGACTGCGTATTAAAGGAGGAACATGAAGGAAACAGAAAGATGTCCTAGAATGGACACCATGCATTATTTCATCTTCAGGTTCCTAAAAATGTGCTAAGAATTGAGAAAAAGCTAATATTAGATCTAATTCCCTGAGATTTCTGCCCATTACCCAGTGATGCAGAGTACTATTGTGGACGTTTTTCTTTTTTCCCATTGAACAGCTTGAAACCTGGCTGTTAACTAAAAGAATATCAGAAAATGACTGTTAAACATTTGAATCTCTGCATCTTCCTGTGTTTCTTCTCTGCTTCCAACATCTTCACTGAACCAGTCTTTACCCTACTGTGGCATCCTCCCTAATATCTCGTACTCCTGTTGAGCACCTAAAGACTTACCCCAGTGAAGAGTGTCTGCAAGCTTTGATTTGCTTATAGTGCTGGTACTCTCTCTCTCATTCTTTCTAGTGTGCAAGTGATAAGAGGTCCAAAAAATAGAATTTGCGTATATTGATCATACTGTTTTTGCATTAATACTGTGCATAGCTGGAGTAAAGTGTAGAATGTTATATTCGGGATTCTGCGTTTCGCATTTATTTGTCAGTGTTATGCAACATGCAAGCATCTGTGCTATATTTAGTTGTAATTGTGTTTATATTGAATCCATATGTATTTTTGTCAGGAAGCAGCACTGTTTTTCCAGATGTATAATGTTCTAAGGTAGGTAGTGTTAAAGAACGCGTTGACTGTCTGCTAATGTATTCACATAGTAAACTGATAGGAATAATCTTTGGCAGCAATTATGCAGAGGTTCAGCATGACTCATTTTTTGAAGAGTGGAACTTTATTCCATCTGTGTTTGAAAGAGCTCTTGCTGTAACATACAATTATGCACAGCATTCTTGCACATTATGACACATTTACCTACTAGAGTGTCCTCCTAGCAGGTTCAGTGGACTGAGGAAGACATGTTTTGAATTTGCACGTTTTGTTTCTGCCAAAAATACTGTTTCTCCTAGCAATTTTTGCTTTTCTGTCCTCGGTTCTACTTTAAATTGAGGACAACTAGCAAATGGCGGTGGTGCTCATGCACTTGATAGAACTATTAAAGCCCCAGGCTAAAACAAAATGTTTAACATCCCTTCCTCCCACACCTCTTACCCATGGTACCTAATTATTTTTTCCACCTTACCCTGAGCTAGGAATGCTCATCTAAGTACACCCCCCAGGTACCTCATCCCCTCCAGTTCTGGGTGGGATCACTGATCCAGTGCTGAGAGAACCCTGCCACTTTACATCCAATAGAAAGTGCCCACATCATGCACACACTGACATGGATATCCAAAGAATGACATTTCCAGGAAGTAAATAGAGTAGAAGCCTCAGGTCTGCAGCATCATGCGACAGCAGGTTAAGGTAAGTAAAAAAGTGCATTTAGATAGGGAAGCAGCTTGAGGTGGGAGGGAAGGGTGGGTGGAGGAAAAAATGTTCCCAAAGTGAAGCTTTCGGCTAGCTATGCACAGCTCAAATTTCAGATAATTCCTGTAGATTGGCTGAAATTAAAGCGATGAATGGCCCTGCCAACACCATCTGGCCAGACAAACGTAAATTGAGAAGAATAAAGAGGTCAATAAAACATCCATTGGGGGACATGGGAAATACTTTCAAATACTTTCAGGTTATGCTGCCACCTACAGGAGGTTTGAACACAGCAAAATAGAAAAAAAATTGTTAGCAAGCCCTCTGTATAGCCGTCCTCTAGCATGCTGCAGTTTTTGCTAGTATAGCTGCTATCTAGATCAGACTGGGCATGTAGGGCTAGCTTGGAATGTGACCTTCTGGCATGGGGCTTTGCTTTGTGGTGCTTTGCAGACATGAGTGTGCTATGTTTGTACACAGGTGACCCTAGAACATTGGCCTTATACTTACCTAGTGGTTCCAAGGAGTTTGCTTGGTATCCCCAAAGGTAACTGGCGCCTGTAATCGGAAACCGAAGACCTCTATTATTATAGAGTCTTTCTCTGTTTCATCAAATGGGGCTGAGTCCTCCCCTAAGTCAAAGGAACCACTCTGGCTGTATGTGCTCGGTTATTGTGGCACCCTGCCCATGGAGGCTCCAAGTGTGCTCCAGTGCAAACCCCTGCAATGTCTGTCTATGACTATCCTAAACCCTTAGACCAAGCTTTTAATCCATGTGATCTATTAAACAATTCATGGTACATGGTGCCCCACAGCATCACTCCTCTCCAGAGGGACTTCCTGACCTACAAGGTCAACCAGAACCAGATTCTGCTATACTCTGCCTAAACAAGGACCTTGCCCCTCAATATCCTTTGCAGGAGCCTGCTACTTCTCATAGTACTGGCCCATGTTTACTCTATTGTCCTTTCCTGGCATCCCCATTGTGAGATGGCTCAGACAATTTCCTCTGAAAACATTGAGCTTTTAAGACTAAGGCTAAAAAGGTGTACACTCTGTGTGCTGTTGGACTTTCATCATCAATTAGGGGAACTCCCTCTCAGGGTAGCCTCCCCTTCTCCACCCTTCGCAGCCTCCTTCTCTATTGTTTTGTCTCTATACAGCAGATAGTCCCTGGTCAGTTTCTTTAGGTAAGCAGGGTGGTCTGTTCTCCCTGCCCTGAGGGGGATTCCACATTTTCCTCTTAGTCAGAGGACCCAGTCTTAACATTACTTTTTGGGTTGGACTCTGTTGGACATCACTTTAGGGGCTGCAGTGTCTTCACCTACGGAAAAATGTTGGAATCATTTCTGCAGCCTCAGTTGGACAATATTAGAGTACACGTTCAACTGCATGGTCTGTCTTCCTTAAACACAATGATCCCCAGAATGTCAGTAGATAAAACATGCTGGGTCCTTGATGAAGGTACGCATTTTTGGAGACAGAATATTATGTCTGGAAGCCTTTGTGGGACCTGTTCACCTGAGGTTAGGTTCTCCTTCCGTAGTGGATCTGCAGCCCCTTGAGAAAGATTGTCTTCAATTGTTCTGCCCCTAATCAGGTTAATCAGTAAGGCTAAGTTTCCTTTTCTCAGCTTCACTACTTTGGACCATTTGCTGGACTGAGGAAGGTCAGGAAATTCAAAGAAGCAAAGTCTGTGCTCAAGGTTAGGCAGGTCCTGCAGAGTTCTTCGGTCATGCCCCAAAGATCCCTCCAGCGGTTTTAGTGGATAGTTTTTGTTCATTCTTATTTTTCTTCTGGTGCACCTTTGACCTTATTGGGGTTGCAGTATACCCTTTCATTCCTTCAAAACCCTCGTAATGTTGCGTCTTTGACACTATACCCTTTTCAGTCAGGTTTAATTTGTGGGATTGCACCCTTGAGTTCTCTATCGGTCTCAGAGGTCACTTCACAATCCTTATCGACTATTGCACTGTTTGATTCTAACATTCTTTGGATATCTCTCTTAGCGGGATTTGGTTGTCTGGCTAGGCAACCCCCTATTTATAGAATTTTCATTCTCTGAATCCCAAGATTTGAGAGTGTAAGGCTTAGGCCTTCCCTTGTAGATCCGTTGTTTGTTTTTTTCTTTTGTTTTTTGTTTTTTTTTTTTATTCTTGCGGACCTAGTCTTTGTTCAAGGTTCACACGGTGGTCCTGTTTTCCAGGGGGCTTGTCGCAGTGTTTTGACCTCATCATGTTGAGTGGTCTGTTTTTTTCCTTAAAGTGGATGTAAACCCGATTCATGAAATTTGAGTTGGACACATCTGTCTGTAGTGCTTTCTTATCTCTCTTCAAATAGCTATGTCCCGTAGCTGTCTCTTCCTCAGTAGCTCTGTTGTTAGCCTGATCATTTCTCACTCGTTCTGGTAGTCAGGACATAGAAATTAGAGTTGGGGGAGGTTGCTAAAAATAGATTAGGGGGTGCTAAACAAAACACAGGCAACATCTGCAAATGTGGGGAGAGGGTGTGTGCCTTTCCTCCAATCAGCTTTCTCAGTCTCTGACAGTTTCCAGGAATCATCTCCACCTACATAGGAAGGAGGAAGTGGAAAATCTAACAGAATGTGCACTTTCTAAACAGTATATCAAAGTGAAGACAGAAGATATACATGTAAGACTTATATAGGGAGATTTGTGTAATCTCTGTATATCAGGCTGTTCACTTCACTGGGTATATGGAGGATTTACATTCACTTTAAACATGTAGTTTTGTTGTTCCAAATGCTATGGCGAGTTTTTGGTTTCAAAGCCTTTTGATGTTTCAGGTACAGTGTCCCTTTAAATTGAGTCATTCCACTCTGGTCTTGATATGTTCTTTGGCCATTTCTTGTTTGTTAGCAGCTTCTGCTGTCTTGCAGGGAGCTTCACCTAATCTGGTTCAGATTCAGGCATTGGTCCCCTAAAATTGTTCTGAGTTGCAGATAATCCCTAGTCCCTTTTCGTGGGCTTCTGCCCACCCTTCAGTTTGACTGCTTTTGGACATCCCTGATCTGAATTCCTGTGTCCCCCAATAAATAAGAAAAATAAGATTTTTGTATTTACCATAAAATCTGTTTTTTTTTTAAGTTTAAGGGACGCGGCTCCAAAACCCCTGTAAGCAGCAGTATAACCATCTGATTTCCTGTGTCTCTCAAAAAATTCCAAATAAAAAATATTTCACAAAAAGTACAACATCTTTATCACAGAACAAGGGACTCATAGCCCATAGCAGGACAAATACCACCTGGAGGTACATTGAAGTGCCATGCACTATAAACTCTTAAGTCTTGTCACAGACAGTTCATGTAATATAGAGTTCACATTATAAAGCAGCCTTTTTCTTTTTTCATAATAACAGTTGCAAATATTATCCTGAAAACCCTTTGACACAATAGTGTTCTTTTTTTGGTGATAAATAGTATGTAAGAGTATCATTTTTAAATCTATAATGATAAACGCAGACGTAGACTGTTTTGAGCTTGATGTTTATGGGGCATTATTCAAAAAAGTTATATATATTATCTGAATATTGAGTATTGTCAGCTTTTTGTAAAGTTAACTGTCAGGACAGCCAACAGTGCTGTGAAGGCATACTTTTTGTATAGAACCTAGGCATTTATCTGCAAGGATGGGGCATGATCATCCAAAATTTACATAACTTGTCATGCAGAGATTCTTTGTCACTAGCAAACTAGATAAGAGTGCTAGAGCTGTTGCTTAGAGAAATGTTTTCAGGTAAAAAAATTGAAGACTCTTTAACCACAAGAAGTTTTAAATCTGAACTCTGGGCTTACATAATGGACATAAATTAAAGTGTTTGTTACCCTAAAAAAAATGACTGCTGAGCCGTGACACCATGGTCAGTTTACTGCCTCAGTCAGCCGCAGCTCTCCTGTTTCTCCTCTGTCCACTCCTCCGTCCTCTTCCCCCTTCCTCCCCTGTCCACTCCTCCATCCTCTCCACCTCTCTCCCTGCCTCTCAGCTCCCCGATCCTCCCCTCCTGCTGTAAAAATAACTGTTTGCTTTCTATAATTCCCTCTGTTAGATTTCATTAAGCTCTCCAGTGTATGTGATTTATAATAATATGCTGCCTAATACCTTATTTCCGAGCGCCGCTTGGTCTCCTCCTCTCCTCGTCCCGGCTGACGTCAGCAGGAGATACTCAGCCCCACCCCCTGCAGCTATTAGATTGGGAGAGGAGACCAGCGGGCAGTCACGTGCGTGCCGAGCAGTGTTCGGAAATGAGGTATTAGGCAGCATATTTTTATAAATCACATACACTGGGAAGCTTAATGTTATCTAACAGAGGGAAGAGAAAATTTAGCCCTGTGTTCATTAAATGTATTTTTAAATGCAAGCAGTGTAAGTACCCATGTTTGAATTATCAGCCATTTGCAGTCCATTGTGCAGCAAAGCTCAGATTGGTAGCAGGGGATGCAGCACAAGAACAGATCAGTTATGTTTCAGTGCAAAAGGCGTGCTGATAGGAGTGACAAAGAGATAAACTCTTCAGCGTGCTGCTTCTCCTTTCACTGTCCAGTCACAGGGCGGGGTGAAGAGAACTGTAAATGTTACTGAACTTCAGCAGGGGGGAAAAAAAATTAGGTCACCTGCTGTTTGGCGGGGCCGTGTACATCACAGGAATGGATGGGCAAAATTTTTTAGTGCTTTGGAAGGTAAAACAACTTTCATGTACTATTTGTATTTTATCTGTTTATCTAGATATTTTCCTGGAGTTCACCCTAAGCCATTCACTCTTCAACTGCCAGGAATCATAGCATAACGCTAGTCTGTGCTCCTCTTCCACAATCCTTACAGCTCATGTATAAGTGAATAATACAGTACATTAAGGAATGCAGCAAGTCAGTTGTATTCACTGAGAAACAATGCAGCATTCATTCACAGAGCAAGACATAAGTACATTCACTGTCAACTGCATCAGAATTCCTGAGTCCTGGAATTCGGTGTGCACAGGGGACAAGCTCTGCAGCTAACACCTTTTCACCAAAAAGAAACTGACTATGATAAAACTGTGTGCACCACATTGGACACAGCAACTGTGATTGATACCCCTTGTAACCCAAAGGGCAGCCAGTGAGTTAAGCACCATACAGATAGGAAGCCTGCTTGTTGCAAAGTTTTCAATGAAAATTAGAGACCCGATAGGAAGGAAATAGGAAAAAGGTTGAACAGCAGCACCGTTTTGCACATAGCACCTGCGGCAAAAGCAATAGGGACAGAAATAAGTGAGGCTGGAGTTCTACTTAATAAAAATAAAGCTAATGGTGCAGTGCAACATTTCTGATATACAATAGTAAAAAAAAAAAAAAAAATGACCTTAGCGAGGTGAAATTCTTTTCTGATCAAATGTATTCATTTTCTAGTGCCGATTGCATTGTCCCTGTGCTTTTTCCTTACTTCTGAGATGTAAAGGTATATAAAGGTTTTTTTAGGTGTGTGTGTGTATACTAATTCCTATTAATGTTATAACATTTCCCACATATAAGGTATTTTTTATGTGTAATCCCAACTAAATTTGCATGAGTTTTTTGATAAGCATTTTGTAAAAATAACAAGTTTGAAGTAACGGATGAATATGATATGAATAAAATGGCATCTTATGAGTGCTATGATTGTTAGATGTTTCAACATTTTTATTTGGAATGAGTGTTTTGCTGTGCAGCTTTAAATCTGGAATAAGACTGGCCATAAACAGCAGTTTGCAATGCACAAGCGAGGATCAGGTTATTTAGGAATATCCCCGGGAGACAATAATGAGCACTGCCAACATCAGCAGTGCTTATTATCACACATAGAGATTTTCCAACTGTTACAAAATATCTGTGTGATTTGGCTGGTACTTTCCTTTTCTCAGGGTAGAGAAATACGGGAGGGTTTAATCACGCATGAGCTTGTTTAGTCCATCAGGTGAGTCTTTGCAGAGAACAGCCAAATAATTTGGGAGATATTTGTTTCTTGAGATTGGGTTCACACCTATACGAATTGCATGCGGGTTTCTCTGCATCCAATTCGCATAGCAGGAGATTGTGACCAGCTCTCTATGGAGCCGATTCACACACATGTCTTTTGGTCCGAAATTCAACCCAAAATTCGGGCTGAAATCTGACCTGAAACCGTGAACCAGCATGAACTAGACCCCTGCTGGAAGCCGCTGCGGATTCCAGTGTGAACCCAGCCTAAAGGCTAGCTCAGCACTTAGTGAATGTCTAACTCAAATGTATCCATGTGCCCAGGTTTGGACAATGTTTTATCTACATAAGTAGGTTGCCACATGTTCAGAAATACTAGATGTAGAAGCAAGAAATTTATTGTGGGGCTAGAATCGTGTATCCCAAAGTCAGTCTAAGGGTAGCCATTCATGTTAAGGGTTCTTGTTTTCAGTCCCGTGGAAACACACAAAACAGGGTGCATGGAATCATTTCCTCTTCTACCTATTGTATTCTGACAGCCGCTGCTCTCCTGGCTGTCACAATACCTGAACAGTGACTGCTTCTGATTGGCTGCAGTCACTGTTTGGCTAAGAACTGTCTGCCTGGCTCCTTAAATGTTTTTAGATTGCAGTTTGTCGAGAGGTGGTGCTTGCTGAATCGGCCAAAATTCAAGGCATGTATGACCAGCAGAAGTATGATTATCAGGTTAATGTTTATAGACAATTTTCAAAAGCACTAATGATCTCATAAGGGTCCAAATAAAGACTTTCTGCCAGTAATATTGTTTCTTGCATGATGAACATAAAAGTCAAATTGCAAGCAATTATTTTCTTTCAGAAATTTTCAAGTGCAAAGATTAATACTATAGACCCTATAAATCTTTATAATTGTATCCGTCTGCAGCAGTCCAAAAACATGTGGTCAAGTTTCTTAAATAATTATTTTGCCTAGCAGAAATAATTAACTATGTAAAATGACTAGAAATAAATATCCCTCTGTTTCATAGAAGAATGCTAAATTATTCACATTTGTTGCTTCCTTTCTGACTTGCAATCTGATGTCTTTATAATTATATAGTTCGGTGATCCTTCTTGAAAATGACTAATGTTCATCATATTATCTAAATTGTAATAGAGTGGCCAAGGACAGGGTGACCGACTTAGGAATATGTACACATGGAGGGGGAGATAACATATTTGTATCAGACTATATTTTACCTAAATTTACTAATTACAACTAATGTGAAGCCTTAAATGTGTTCAGTTTGTTGTAGGTGAAGGAAAGAGCTTGTTTTGTGATGTGCTAATAATCCTAAATCTGCTTTGTTTTCTGTTCTCTGTGTAGGCTGAAACTGCCGCCAATCGGATCTGCAAAGTCCTAGCCGTCAATCAGGAGAATGAGCAGCTCATGGAAGACTATGAGAAACTTGCAAGTGATGTACGTGTTGCAACAAAACGCTGAAGAAAAGGTTAACTGTTAGTGTTAGAGAGATTAGCTTAATGCAATAGCAAAAGGAAACCATTAAATGTAAATATATTTTAGAAATGTGCCATGTGGGAACATTAGTCCCATCTTGTATTTTTGTATACTTGACTTTCTGCTCTTTCAGTTGTTAGAATGGATCCGGCGAACAATCCCATGGTTGGAGAACCGCGCTCCTGAAAACACCATGCAGGCCATGCAGCAGAAGCTGGAGGATTTCAGAGATTATAGGCGTCTACATAAACCTCCTAAGGTCCAGGAGAAGTGTCAGCTAGAGATCAACTTCAACACTCTTCAGACTAAACTAAGACTCAGCAACCGGCCAGCATTCATGCCATCTGAAGGGAAGATGGTCTCGGTAAGCATGGACGTTTGAAGGAATATTCCTTAAAAACCCACTGGTCTCATACTGACCAAAAACAGTGCTAATGGGTAAGCAGCACACAAACCCATAGATCAATATCTGCTCCCAGATATCATAGCAAACAGTGTAAAACAAAATTGACTTTTTTGTAATCTAGGGAATAATAATGTAGGTATGAGACAAGAGGGACCTGTTCATTGCCATTATTTTCATATCACTGTCAGTCTATTTTTTGATTATTGCCACTCATCTCTTTATTATTATGGTTTTGTTATTCTCCTTTAGATTACCTATATGTTTGGATCAATAGTACTGTGAACAGTTACCTTCAACAGCCAGCAGTAATGTGGTGTTATAGTCATAGTAAATGTGTCAAACTTACTGCCTATTTCACTATCACAGGGAACATACAAACATGTATTTCTTGGGCTAGCTGGCGCTAACCAACCTGATTAGTTGTGTTCTTTAAACAGATCACGCATCTTTATATTAGGGCAAGCAAGATGTAATTTGGTTGAAACCAGTTGACTTATGGCAACCTCAGATCTATGGATGATAATGAGGTACAGTAAAACCTTGGTTTGAGAGTAACTTGGTTTGAGAGCGTTTTGCAAGACAAGCAAAATTTTTAAATAAATTTTGACTTGATATATAAGAGTAGCGTCACATCACAACTTAGTATAAAAGAGAAGAGAGGCACCTCAAAGTGTAGCAATGCAGTTACATTTAATGAAGGTACAACATTTAGCAACTCACATGGTTGATGATTAAAAGAGGCTCATCTAAGTATGCAGGCATCCGGGGTAAAGTTGTCCACATAGACTGTCCTCCGCACCTCCATTGACGTCATCCCTCCACACTGCGCTCCACGAGCACTTCAAGCCTTTTGTTCAGATCGCTCTACTGCAGGGTAGTCTTCCCGGTCACAATTGCAGACTGACAGCGGTGAGAGCCGGCAGTGCAGATGGTGGGCTGTGTGGACAGCTTTACCCTGGATGCCTGCATACTTAAATCGGCCTCTTTTAATCATCAACCATGTGAGTTTCATATTGCTACACTTAGAGGCGCTTCCCTTCTCTTTTATACTCTGTAGCTCCTGTTGGATTTTGCTTCTAAGCCCCTTGTGGAGGTGGCCATTTGTGGATGGACATTTTATGGTTACACAATCACATTGCTATAATCTTTTTATATGGACTATAAACTAAAAGATTTATGAATAAATGGTTGTGGAACAAATCATCTGAATTTCCATTATTTCTTGTGGGAAAATTTGCTTTGATATACAAGTGCTTTGGATTCCAAGCATGTTTCCGGAACGAATTATGCTCACAAGCCAAGGTTTTACTGTATTTCCTTTTTTTGGGTATACTCTTGCTTCTTTATGACAAAGCTTTTTAATCCATTGTGATTGCTGTGTAGCTACATGATGGATTATCATGTCCCTTTTTTCTTTACCCAGGATATAAACAATGCATGGGGAGGTTTGGAACAAGCAGAGAAGGGCTATGAGGAGTGGCTGCTGAATGAGATCCGGAGGTTGGAAAGACTAGACCACTTGGCTGAAAAGTTTCGTCAGAAAGCTTCTATTCATGAAGCCTGGACTGATGGTAACACGATCACTCACTTGCTGTTCACTGCGGGACTTGCTTGTCACTAACTGTTTGAAGTCAACAAAACTGTCAGTGTTCTGGTTTAATTCATGTTCTGTGTCTGAGCAAGAAGTAAAAAGCAGAGCACTGCAGAGAAATATTTTGAATGTTCAGATAACCCCCTTATCACACACATGTATAAGAATGAACAGCTTTCATTATCTGCACATCTGTTGAGCTGTTTTTTTTTTTTTCTTCGCCTTTTTCTGTTATAGCTGGCCTTTCATATGTTCTTTTCTGATTATCACTAATGCTAAATTAAGAATAACTTTCATAAGAATCACTGTATCTTGACATTGCTTAGAGGACAAGTATCACCAAAACTGATGGCTTCCAGCCTTGGGTGGATGCTGGTAGATTGAATCATCTTCTGGCATATAATACCTATCATTCACATTTCTTTAAAGCGGTAGTAAACCCATCCATTTAACAGTTTAAAAACCAGTTCCATTTCCGGCACGTGCCAGAAGTGTAGCACTCCCATTGGTTGTGCTCTAAACCGGTGTCATAGCTGATCACATGTGCAGCATCATGGCAGTTGTAGATTAAACAGAGGCCAAAATGGCAGCTTCCTTGGCTGAAAAGGATAGGAGGGTTTACTACCACTTTAAGTGGAACCTATTTTAATAAGAGCAAAAATCAAACTGTCTCATTAACAACAGCATAAGCAGCTAGTTAGGTGATTTCATAAAAGCTGGGCATCCACTCCTCTGTTTTGGTGTCACCTCTTAGCGTACTGGTCTGCCGTTTAGGCTGAACCCTACAGTGACATCTGACAAGGTCAGTCAGCCATAAAATCGGGCAAGTGGAGGAGTGCCAAAATGTGCTTGGTCCTGTGCGTGGGTCATATATTCAGGATATTGCATGCCAGTTTTAATCCTCCCAGAGAGTGTCAGAATTACCACCAGTCAATGGGAGTGCAATTTTTTCTGTTGTCTGAACCAATTGGACTTGAGTCTTTTTTTTTTTTTTTTTTTCAACTGACTAACTATGTACATATATAACTATGTAAACAAAAGTAAGTATTTCATGCATTTTTTTTTTTTAACTTAATCGAATTGTAATTTTACAGAGGATACACTTCCTAGGGTAAGGATTATCATCCCCCTGTAGCTCTTACTTAAATATTTCAGGGAATTCACATTTAGAGGGTCTCCTTGTGGAGATCTCTCGTTTCAAAGCTGTAACGTGTATGCAGAAAATGCTTGTAGTGGCCTCGGTGGTGTGACCTGCTGCACAGTACATCACAGTAACGCAGACATATAAGTAAATACCAGGATATAAACTACTAACCAGTCTCTGCCCTAAACATAATAACCTTAAATCATTACTTAAGGTGATAGTGGGGAATAAGTGTAGTTTTTGCAAAAATGGGCCAGATGCTCAGTTATGATCTTGCCAGTTTAAGCCTACCCAGTGCTCTCTGGTATTTGTACCCACGGTTTTATGCATGAACTTTTGATGGTGGACTAGGGCCATTATTACCCTAAATAGGATCTCTGTCCTGGACATTAGTGGCAGCACATCCCTTCACAAGAGGAACAGTAAACAAGCAAAATTTGAACTTTTCAGGTGCTGTACATCACGTGCTCCTGTGTGAGCCTCTTTATGTTATAGCTGCTGTTGTGGCCACAATAAATTGTCAAGTACAAAGTTTTTTACTTTTGGCATTTGTTTGTTCATTAAATATTTTATACTTATGATGTGCAGAACCTGAAAAGCCCAATTGTTTTTTACTAAAACATCACTTAGTGGTTCTAAAGGCTCCAGGTTTATTACTTCAATGCCTCCTCTGTGCAGCAGCCCCCCCCCCCCCTCCCCAATTCTTACCTTGGCCCCATCGCGATCCAGATCCTCTTTGTGAGACAGCAACAGGAGCCATTGGCTCCCACTGCTGTCAGTCACTGACAGTGAGCCAATGAGGAGAGAGAGGGGCGGGGCAAAGACACCCAGAGAAGGGCTCAGGAGCAAGCCTGCTTGTTGGGTGCCCCCATTGCAAGCGACTTGCTCTGGGGGCACTCAGCAGGAGGAAGGGCCCAGGAGCGCTGGCAGGGGACCCAAGAAGAGGAGGATCGGGGCTCCTTTGTGCAAAACCACTGCACAGAACAGGTAAGTATAACATGTTTGTTATTTAAAACTTTAAAGCCCCGTACACACGGGACGATGATCGCACGTACGATCATGTCGAATCGTATGTTGGCTGTTGTATGTAGCATACTGACTGCACTACACGATCGTACGACCGCAGAAGAACGTTCAGGTGCATGTAATTAGCATTCAGCCATTCCTGACTTTGGAGCATGCGTGTTTTGCACAATACAACTTTGTTGTACCAACTGCTCTGTACACACGATACAACGGTCGTATGAGCACTTGTTGGTACGACCAAGTTTTCTAGTCTGCTTATACAACTCCCTTGTACGACCATCGTATGTTCGACTGTTCAAATCGCGCATACGAATGATTGATATCACATACAACGGTCATTAGTACGACCTGTTATATGCGATCGTCGTCCCGTGTGTACGGGGCTTTAGGCAAATGTCAGAGTGTGAAATGCAGTAAATCACAGTGACCAAAATGCACTTTGTAGTGATCTTACTTAAAGTGGATGTAAACCCTCCATATAACCAGTGAAATGAACAACCTCAGATGATACATAGAGATGAAACAAATCTTCCTACGTAAGTATTACATGCGTATCTGCTCTCTTCATCTGTAAATATCCTTTAGAAAGTGGAGATCGTGTTAACGTTTTTCTCTTCTTGGTTACCTCTGAGGGTGGATCATTGGAATACAGCCAAGCCAGCTGATTGGAGAAAAGGCACATACCCCCTCTCCTCATAGGCAAAGGAAGAAAGCAATGTACATAGCTCTGTTCTTAGACGACAAGCAGTGTGCTAATCTATTTATAGCAACCTCCTCATCACACACTTCTATCTCCCATCTAGGAGAA
Organism: Glandirana rugosa; assembly: GCA_018402905.1. Lineage (NCBI taxonomy): Eukaryota > Metazoa > Chordata > Amphibia > Anura > Ranidae > Glandirana > Glandirana rugosa. The sequence goes on along the minus strand of BLSH010327817.1, from coordinate 3,175,767 downwards.
CATGTGAGAACTGATAACAGAGCTACAGAGGAAGAGAACCCTAGGGACATAGTTCTTTGAAGAGAGATAACAAAAGACTACAGATATATGTGCTTCTCTCAAATTTCATGAATCTGGTTTACATCCACTTTAACCACTTGCCGACCAGCCACTGTATATATACAGCAGCAGGTCGGCTCGATTGCGGAAACCACCCTACCAGTACATCGGTCTGTGCATGTGATACTATGGGCGCACAGCAGGGGCACACCTGCGGACTCTGTCTGCCAGCGACCCGCGATCGCGGTACACAGAGGCAGAACAGGGATCTGCCTACACCCTGTTCCAAATTATTATGCAAATTTTATTTCAGTGTCACAAAGATTAAATATTTTGTTTTTCAGTTTAATTCATGGATGGTAGAGCTGCACAATTCTGGCCAAAATGAGAATCACGATTTTTTTGCTTAGAATAAAGACCACGATTCTCTCACGATTCTCGCGGCGTAATATATTAAATATATAAAAAAAATTGGGCTAAGAGCACTGTTTAGGTTTTTGAAAGGGGTCATTTTTCCAAAAAAAATTGCGTTTAAAAGTCCGCTGTGCAAACAGCGTGTGACATAAAATATTGCAACAACCGCCATCTTATTCTCTAGGGTCTCTGCTAAAAAAAATATATATATAATGTTTGGGGGTTCTAAGTCATTTTCTAGCACAAAATAATGGATTTTTATTTGTAAACAGCAAGTGTCAGGAAAAATTTAGTCTTTAAATGGTTAAACCAAACATCTATACAAGGGGAGTTCACTCAGAGTTCAATGCCTTTGAAGTAACTCTTTTATCAATGATGACTCAGAAGTTGGCTGTCTGCCCAGACTTGGCTCTCGCCCCTGAGACTCAAGTCGCTCCGACTTCAAAAGGCTTCAGGCACTTTTATTACTGTTAAGTCGCGCTGATTCGCCCCCAAGTCGGATCCCATTAACTGCACTGAAAATCGCGGTAATGCCCAATGGAGATCGCAGGGGGGGTAGATCGAGATTGCAATCTTAATACGATTAATCGTGCAGCTCTAATGGATGGCATTGTATCTCAGGGCTCTTTTGATCACTGAAAACAATCTCGGACACCTGTGATAATTAGATTGCCAGGTGAGCCCAATTAAAGGAAAAACTACTAAAGGAGGGGGTTCCACATTATTAAGCAGAGCACCATTTTCAAGCAATATGGGGAAGAAAAGGGATCTCACTGCTGCTGAAAAGAGTGAAATAGTTCAATGCCTTGGACGAGCTATGAAAACCTTAGATATTTCACGAAAACTTAAGCGTCATCATCGCACTATTAAGAGATTTGTGGCTGATTCAGAGCACAGACGGGTTTGTGCAGATAAAGGCACATTGAATTGAGGAAGATTTCTGCCAGATCCATGCATCGGATCAAGAGAGCAGCTGCTAAAACACCATTACATAGCAGCAAACAGATATTTGAAGCTGCTGGTGCCTTTGGAGTCCCGCGGACATCAAGGTGTAGAGTCCTCCAGAGTCTTGCAACTGTGCATAAACCTTCCATTCGGCCACCACTAACCAATGCTCACAAGCAGAAATGGCTGCATTGGGCAGAAAAATGCATGAAGACTAATTTTCAAACAGTCTTGTTCACTGATGAGTGCCGTGCAACCCTGGATGGTCCACATGGATAGAGTAGTGGATGGTTGGTGGACGGCCACCCTGTTCCAACAAGGCTGCAACATCAGCAAGGCGGTGTTGGAGTCATGTTTTAGGCTGGAATCATGGGAAGAGAGCTGGTCAGCCGCTTTAGGGTCCCCGAAGGTATAAAGATGACCTCTGCAAAGTATGTGGAGTTCCTGACTGACCACTTCCTTCTCTGGTACACAAGGAAGAACTATGCTTTCCGTAATAAAATCATCTTCATGCATGACAATGCACCATCTCATGCTGCAAAGAATACCTCTGCATCAATGGCTGCTATGGGGATAATAGGAGAGAAAGTCATGCTGTGCCCTCCATTCTCCCCTGACCTCAAACCAAATTCCCCAGACTCAAATTCAAGCAGAAACTGTCCAAAAACTCACAAGTTCAATGAATGCAAGACTTGTGAAGCTGCTATCAAATAAGGGGTCCTATGTTAAATGTAACATGACCTGTTAAAATGTTGTTCAAAGTTTGATTGAAATAGCTTTTGATTTCAGTAAATATGCTGCAAACACAACAAATGACAATTTTTAGTTCTTTACAATCTATAAAGTGTTTTGAAACTTACTGTGCGTAATAATTTGGAACAGTGCATTGTACGTTTTTTATTTTGAAAAAAAAAAATACTGTTATTAGGAGGTTTGTTCGAATAAAATTTGAACTGTACTCTTAATAGTTGATAACATGAGAATTATGCTGACTGTTGTTTACATCAATTATTTAGGTAAATGAGAAAAATATCATTGGAATAATAATTTGGAACAGGGTGTATGTAAACAAGGCAATCCCCGTTCTTACGGGACATCATGGAGATCTGCTGTTCCCAGTGATTGGGAACAGCGATCTCTGTGGTGTTCCAGTGAGCCCAGCCCCCCACACAATTAGAACACACCCAGGGAACACAGTTAACCCCTTGATCGCCCCCTAGTGTTAACACCTTCCCTGCCGGTGTCATTTATACATTGATCGCTGCATTTTTTTTAGCACTGATCAATGTAGTAATGTCACTGGTCCCCAAAAAGTGTCATTTAGGGTCAGATTTGTCCGCCGCAATGTCGCAGTTCCGCTAAAAATCGCAGATCACTGCCATTACCAGTAAAGCATAAAAAAAATAAAAGTCTATAAATCTATCCCATAGTTTGTAGATGCTATAACAAACCAATTAATATAAGCTTATTGCAATTTTTTAACAAAAATATGTAGAAGAATATATATTGGCCTAAACTGATGCATACATTTTTTTTTTTTATATATATTTTTTTTCTGGATATGTATTATAGCAGAAAGTAAAAAATATTGTTTTTTCTTTCAAAATTGTCGGTTTTTTTTTTTTATAGTGCAAAAAATAAAAACTGCAGAGGTGATCAAATACCATCAAGGTTAAGCTCTATTTTTGGGAAAAAAGGACGTCAATTTTGTTTGGGTACAGCGTTGCATGACCACGCAATTGTCAGTTAACCGGTTCCCGACCGCGCGCCGTGTTTTCACGGCGGCAGTCGGGGAGCCCTGCGCGAATCGCCGTAAATAAGCGGCGATTCGCATTTGGCCACCAGGGGGCGGGCGCGCGCGCACCCGCTGCACTCCTGGGGAGTGTGCCCGCGGCTCGGGCGGACCCGATGTCCGCCGGCGAGCCGCGATGAGCGGCTACAGGGAAAAGAACGGGGAACCGCCGATGTAAACACGGCGGTTCCCCGCCCTGTCAGTGGGGCATGAGAGATCTACTGATCCCTGTCACTGGGATCAGTTAGATCTCTCATGCTCATGTTAGCCCAACCCCCCACAGTATGAACACACCCAGGGAACACACTTAACCCCTTCACTACACCCTGCAGGTTAACCCCTTCACTGCCAATGACATTTATACAGTAATCAGTGGACATTTAAATTTCTGATCGCTGAATAAATGTCATTGCTCCCAAAAAAGTGTCAAAATGTTCCGACATGTCCCCCCCAATATCGCATTACCGCTAAAAATCGCAGATCGCCGCCATTACTAGTAAAAAAAAAAAAAAACCCCAGAAATGAATTCTCATCATCCGTAAACGCGGCCACTTTTGCGCAAACCAATCAATAAACACCAATTGCGATTTTTTTTATCGCAAATATGAGGAATTATATAAATCGGCCAAAACGGTGAAAAAAAATGTTTTTTTATATTTTTTTTTTGGATTTGAATTTTAGCAAAAAGTAAGAAATTTGGGTTTTTTTGCAAAATGGTCGCTCTTCTTTTGTTTATAGCGGCGATAAGAAATGACGCAGAGGCGATCAAATACCACCAAAAGAAAGCTCTATTTGTGGGAAAAAAAGGACGCAAATTTTGTTTGGGTACAACGTCGCACGACCGCGCAATTGTCAGTTAAAGCGACGCAGCGCCGAATCGCAAAAAGTGCTCTGGTCCTAAAGTGCAAGATTCTTCCGGGGCTGAAGTGGTTAAAGCGACGCAGTGCCGTATCGCAAAAAATGGCCTGGTCATTAGGGGGGGTAAATCCTACAGGGGCTGAAGTGGTTAAACTGAAATCAGATTGATTAGTATAAGTTGCTTAATTTTAATAAGTGTGTATAAATAACTTTTTTCTGGTATAAGCATAACCTTTTAAGAATTTGTATGTAAGAACTGTAAAGAAAATCACACAACATAAAATGAAACTCACTCTTGGTTGTAAATCTGTTATCTTAACATATGAAAAAGAAGTCTAATAAACTCCTGTTCACCAACAGGAAAAGAAAACATGCTGCAGAAGAAAGACTATGAAACTGCAAGTCTGTCAGACATCAAGGCTTTGCTGAAGAAACACGAGGCCTTTGAAAGTGATTTGGCAGCTCATCAGGACAGGGTAGAACAGATTGCAGCCATTGCCCAGGAGCTCAAGTAAGTCTTAAGGGTTCACTTCCTTCAAGCTTGTCCTCTGCGTGTTTTTTCAAAGTAAAATCTGAACCATGAATTCAAAAGATTAAAAAAATTAGCTGCGCTCTCCATTGGTGTTACATTTGTGCCAGTGGAAGAAATTACAGTTACACCCCCCACTTTCTCATACCCATTACTGGTGCAAAAATGGAAATGTATGCTAGATAATTTAAAGCCACTGGAAAGTGTGCAGAACACCTAAGTAATTGCTTTAGGTATTTGGAAGATTATCACTATTGCACTCAAATAGAGAGACATAATAGAGAGTGAATTACATGATTTACAATGAACTATCTCATAGATTACCTCTTATCAGAATTAGCACCAAACCCATGAAAAACATATCACTAAAGGGTTTTAAACTGCTGTATATGTATGTATGTATCTGTTATTTTTTGGGTGGACTAACCCTTTAACTAAAATAACTGGACGCAGATTTTTACTTAACTTTTTTTTTCATCACATAAGTATTACATGCGATGGTTTTTAGGTGACGGGTTCTCTTTATTGAGACCCTGCATGTGTCCACTGTGCTGCACTAAATGTTTTGCAATGGAGATCGCATTGCAGCATCATTATTTCCTGGCTGAGCTAGCCAGAGACACAGGAGAGCTTTACCCGGGTCACACAAAGAAGGGGAGGAGAAAGGACGTGTATCCGCTCTTCTCCTTCCCCTCCAGCCATCACCACCCGCCATGACGGTCCCGGGTCCGCAGATGGGCAAGCAGAGCCCGATAAGCATGGCGGGGCACGTGCGGGCGGGGGGGCATTACCGGGGGTGTGTGAGAGCGATCAGGCGGCAGCGGTGCCGCCCGAATGCAGGAGGCTGCCTGTCAGTTTCAAACACAATCTCGGTGGCTGCAGCCACCGGCTTGTGTGTAAAACCCCCCGCCATTAGGTCTGTACGACGTATGGACTTGGCAGCGAAAGGGTTAAACTCAAAACCAAAAATGTAACATATTGCAGTTAACCATTCATTAGATGTGGTGACTGCATCTTTTCACCTGGTGATCTGGCCAGTAACACACATCCTGGTTGGGGTCCGACCAGCGGAAGTTCCACTTTTGGTCATGAAAGGGTTGGAGAGAGTGCATGAGACAAGATTCTCATGTTTCTACTAGTAAAACAATCGTGCTCTGTGAAGGGGTTTATCGCCAGTGCTAGGGGGTGGTATTTATAGCTCTGCCTTGGGAAACACTGAGCCTCAGAGCACCCCTGTATCTAAAAGTGATCCCAGACATTAGAGGACAGTCAAACATCCAGCTCAGGAGAACATCTAATGATCATCTGTATAGGTCTAGAGACCACTAGCAAATAATGCGCGCAGAGGATTATGGGGAGGGGGAAAAATAAGAAAACCTATCGAATAATTATCATTTCCTCTTTGATAATGCGGCCCTAGAAGTCTCTGCAACACTCCTCGCATGATGTTTTTTATATGCTAAACACCAATAGTTGCATCATGTTTGAACCCCACTGATACCTTTTGACTACATTAAAGCTAAACTGTAGGCCCCCCCCCCTTTCTCCAACCAATTGCAAAGTTATTTAAATAAAACAACATAAGCTAAAATACCATATCTTAATCATCCAGTATAGGATACAGGACCCTGGGTTATAAGCTGGTACCGGTGCAACCTCATTATGACCTTGGCAGCCATACCCTGGACTTAACACTGTGGGGACATACTACTTCGGGCACTGGATCCTGCTTGGGTGCTCACCTCGGCACTTAATGCAACGTGTGTCCAGAGCCGTGGTCCATCCCTATGGAACCCCTCTGGGTTATGCACTCCTTGACAGGTGAAGCCTGGATCCTGATTAGGGACTGGCGACATGGACATGTAAGACAGGTTTACCGTATACTGGAGCAGTACTGTAGCTTCATTATTTACAGGTTTGCAAATATTTTTCATTTTACGTTAAAGGAAACCTGAAATTGTGTTTAAAATGTATTCAATTGTGTAATGTTAAACTTTTCAAACTTGGTGATAAAATTCCACCACTCAGAGCATAGTCTCATGTGGATGACTAAGGTGTGATTTCACACCAAGGTCTCACTATTACCTCCACTCCTTCCTAGAGCCCTTTATAAGGTACTCAGGCAATTCCTACTGCCCTTTATGCCATGAGGGCTTTTGCTACAGGACGGTCTACACCCGGGATGCTGTATATTCTTTACACGGATATGCTTACCTTATTTCCGCACCATACTCTGTGTGTACCCTATAGGGAATACCCTCACTGATAGTAATGGTGAAATCCAGACATAAGGTAACAGTGGAAAAAGTTCAGGTGAACATTCGCTCTGCCAAAGGCCTGCAAAAAACGCAAACTGCTCAGAGTGACGATGCTTCCCTTGCACCAAAGCAGAACCCTATTTTAAAGTATATGTAAACCCTCGCCTTGTAAAACAACGAAAGGCAAAACATTTGTGTATAGAAGGAAAAAAAAGGTATTTATAATGTCTAACCTTTTTTTTTTTTTTATAAGTGATCACGTAACCTCTGTTCTCAGCTGCATAGGAGCTAGGGGAGGAGAAACAGCAGCACGCTGAACTTCCCAGTGAATGGCTGTGCAGGGGAGGGCATGTCAGGACAAGTCTGATCATTGGCGGAGAGCAGGCTCAGTTCCAAGCACAGCTATTGAACTTGCCACATTGTGCTCTTGTGCATAGTGTGGTCAGTTTTAATAGAAAAGCAGAGGAACTGGCATAGTCACTGGGTATTTTACACAAAGGAAGCAATACAAAAAGAAAATATACTTTGTTATAAAAGTACATGGTACAACAGGCACATATCAGGAGTATGAAATGTTGGCTTTACATATTCTTTAACACCAGTTTCTGCATCCGATTTTACTCATTCATACAACAAGCAACACACTTGACCAAGGTAGATTTTTCCGTCAGCATGTCAGACTTTCTCAGACAACTAATGGCTTTTAGCAAAAGGACCAAGGATAAATCCAAGGCAAATACCAAGCTCTACTTACCGGCAAGCCTGTGACCAACCAGATTAACCTGTCTAAAAGTATGCGTTTAAAAACAGGGGTTTAGTTGCACAAATTTGCAAATGCATGCGTAAGCTACAGGCCCCGCCAAGGCACCCTGTGATCTGTAGTCCAGATCTCTGACTTGTAAGAGACTCCACAGTGGGAGCACATGCATTTATATAAGATAGGTGAACCCCTCCTTAAAGGTGCAGGGGCACATTGAACACCCAGCACATAGCACAATAGCAGCAAAGATGTCAATGCGTTGCCTCACCAAAAAACAAACATACCAAACAATGACCACTGCCTTCACTTATAACTGGCCTTTGCAGCAAGGAGCATTGGAGGGCAAAAAAGGGGCCAAGGATAAATCCAAGGCAACTATTAAGCTCTACTTACTGGCCAGGCTGCGACCAACCAGATTAACCTGTCTAAAAGTATGCATTTAAACACAGGGGTTTAGTTGCACAAGTTTTCAAATGCATGCGTAAGCTACAGGCCCCACCTGGCTTTTTATACTGCCATCTCTGTCCAGAACACAACGGTGCCAAGCTCCTTCATCCCAGCTGTCTCTGCCACAGTTGGAAAGTGAAATGCTTCCCCTAGAGGTTGCAGACATTGAAGGAAATTAAGGGGACCCAAAGGCCCTGTCAGAGGGGGCTACAGAAGATTTCTCACCACCAGCCTCTCTAACACCTGATGTTAAAGCTTCACACAACATGCTGACCAGTGTAGATATGCTCACTTCTGCTGTGTGCAAAAACCTTGGCATTGTCGCACTGGATTCTCCTTTGTCTCACCATACCCACATGGGTACTAAGAGACCTGCTAAGTCTAAAAATACATTTCCCATGTATTAACAAATAGAATGGGCAATGTATGAGGATTAAGTTAACCCTTAAAAGATTTTCATCCCGAGAATAACTACCAAACTCTATCCTGTGGAAAAAAGTTTACTTAAAAGTGGACTGTCCTGGTAGTGGACCCTGTTGTCTCAGTCCTAAACAAGCATATTATTATGCCCATTGAAGATGTTCCTTCATTTAAAAATTCTGCTGGCAGAAAATTTTAGAAACTTTTATAGGCTCTCTTTAATCTCACAGGTCCAGCTCTGCAACCAGCTATTGCTGCAATTTCCCTTTGAGAGACCACACCTAATTGGACTAGGGAAATATGACCACAAAGGAAGAAAAGAGAAAATGGTGCCAAAAAGTTATAAAGATTGGAAGCACTTCCTAGATCATAAAAATATTAACATATACACTATATTACAAAAAGTATTGTGACACTTGCCTTTACACGCACATGAACTTTAATGGCATCCCAGTCTGTCTGTAGGATTCAATATTGAGTTGGCCCACCCTTTGCAGCTATAACAGCTTCAACTCATCTGAGAAGGCTGTCCGCAAGGTTTAGGAGTGTTTCTATGGGAATGTTTGACCATTCTTCAAGAAGCACATTTGTGAGGTCAGGCACTATATACACTATATTACCAAAAGTATTGTGACACTTGCCTTTACACGCACATGAACTTTAATGGCATCCCAGTCTGTCTGTAGGATTCAATATTGAGTTGGCCCACCCTTTGCAGCTATAACAGCTTCAACTCATCTGAGAAGGCTGTCCACAAGGTTTAGGAGTGTGTCTATGGGAATGTTTGACCATTCTTCAAGAAGCACATTTGTGAGGTCAGGCACTGTTTTTGGAAAGGCTAACTCCATATTGAACCATACAGACGAAGACTAGGATGCCGTTAAACCTCATGTGCATGTAAAGGCAGGTGTCCCAATACCTTTGGTAATATAGTGTATGTCAACATAGCAGTGTTAAAAGCATAACATAAACCCCAAATACATTATCCAACTTCTAATAAAATGCAGTAATATGGAACAAAACACCGCATATACCACAACCTCTGATAATAACAGCATGTCCTGGTATAGCCCATACTCAAAGTGGTTGTCAACTGTGGACAACCACTTTAACCTACAGGTAAGCCTATAATAAGGTACACGGTTTAGGAGATATACAGTGTACTTGCATTTGCCAACATCAACGGCACATGCACAGTGAAGAAACGGCCTCCGTGCCGTCTCTTCACTGAGATCGTGCAGCGATTGGCGGCTCCCGCGCGATTGCGGCTCCTGCCAATCACAGAGCCGGAGTCCGCGGCCCCTCGAATGGAAGAGGGGCGCAAATGGATGTGGCCTGGAGCGGGGACAGAGCGAGCTTCCAATGCAGGTAAGTGTCACATAATAGGCTAGTATGCGGCGCATACTAGGCTATTATGCTTTTACATTGCAGGTTAATGAAGAGGAACAAAGAGGAAGTAACACACATCAGGATTTACTTCTTCTTTAAAGTATCATGATATACTGATTGAGATTGGGGATTGCATCTCAAAGCATTCTTCAGGAGGCACCAAGAAACTGCTGTGACTGATTGCAAGTGGGAGCGGTATGTCTAGAGGTATTGGCTGAAGTGATAGGAAGCCCAAGGTAGTGCCACCAAGCAACAGTGGGAAGGACATCCAGGGGAGCAAGGCAAACTGCCTGTATACACTAATATTCAATGATGAAGCAGAGCCTCTAGTTTTTTAGATGTTTTATAGTGTTCTTTACTGATGTCTTGAGTCCTGATCTTGGATCAATTCTAGGGCCAACTCAGTCCTAGGAGTAGACACAAGTTTGTCCAAACTCAAAACATCAAGGGGTAGATTTTTATCTTGCTTTTTGTGAGGAACAGCTCTGATCCTGTACCTGTTTATCTATTGACTGATCAGGTACAAGACTTGGCGCAAAAAAATGGAAATGTCACAAAAATAAGGAAAGGTGTTTTTGCTGTACACAAATCTAAAGATCGGTGCATTCTTTTTAAGAACATTTTAAGCTGTCTACCCTGATGGTATTATAGATCTGGAGAATTATTTAGTCCACTAGTGAACAATAATACATTTTGGCAGGTTATGTTTCCTTTTTAATCCTAATGCGTGATACAGGTTGTGTGAAAATGAGCTAGAAAATGTACATCTGGTGGTCATGGTATACACTGTACATCACTGTCAGATGATTATTTCTGATGATTATGTTTCCTGTCTGGCACAATCATCAAACTGTGTTTGCAAGAGAAAAGAGTGTGAATGGAAAAGTCAATAAGCAATCCTAGCAATTTATTTCACTTGTCGATTTTGCATGTAATGGTACTCATGGGACTCATTAAGGTCACATGTGTCACAAGCTATTGAATTTCTCTGTGTTCACTGAACAGCCTATTTGTGTTTGCATGTAGTGAGCTGGATTACTATGATTCTCCGAGCGTGAATGCCAGGTGCCAAAAAATCTGTGACCAGTGGGATAATCTTGGCATTCTCACCCAGAAACGAAGAGAGGCTTTGGAGGTATGACTTCTCTACTAATACTTGTTGGGCTGACTTCTGTGAAATACTACACCGTACCTATCAATTTTTTTCTTAATATAATTAAATATTCCCATTGCAGTATTGTCCTTAATGAGGGGGAACCAGCCTTACTGTAGACTGTAATATAGGTAATGTTAAAAGTATAGAGCCCTTATCAGGTTTTATTGAAGTCAGCTATCAGAAACTATCACATTTTAATGAATTTAAATTGAGATGCACAGTTAGTTATGTTAGGCTTGCTTGCATTGCAAAATTTCCGATTCCATCTTTGCCTAAACTTATTTGAAAATAACCTCATAGCTGCATCAACAAAAACAGCGATAGTTGAAAGGTTCTTCCCCCAACCCTGCAGAGCCATTTAACGCCTTTATGGCTCCATAACCCATAAAAGCGCGATTCAGGAAGTGGGCTTTAATCCTGGGCACCATATATGTGTTCCAGTGTTTATGCTGGAAAGTACTCTATTGCATGCTCCCTTCACTGAGACCAAGCCATTGGTGACATCTTCCAGTCTCGTACTAATGATCAGGAACTGGTAAAACCAGATCCCGACCCTGTGACCACTTTGACAGTGTAATGCCCCACCCCAGCGTTTTTCCTCTTATGTGAAGAGTAGAAAAAAACTGTTGAGGAGGAAAAGATGCAATGTATCTTTTCCTCTTTTGCTAGAGAACAAGTCTGTACAAAAAAAAAAAAAATGTTGAAAAAAAAATAATAAAAAATAAAATGTTACTATAGGAACACTAAAAAAATAATAATAAACATGTTCTACCTACCTGCTCTGTGCATTGGACAGAGCTGCCCTGAACCCCCTCTTCTGGGGTCCCCCGCTGGCGATCTTGACTCCTCTTCCCTGTGCACCCCCATAGCAAGCCACTTGCTATGGGGGCACACAGTGTGGACTCACTTCTGAGCTTTGTGTGTCTAGGCCCCGCCCCCTGCCAGTGGTTCCTACTGCTGCCCAAGTCCCTGTTTAAAGGGCAATAGAAGATAGAACCGATCCAGCCATGCACAGCACTGGATCAATTGAAAGTATTCTGGGACATGAGGGCCCGAAGCAAGATGGAAAAAGTTTTTTTACCATCATGCAGGGTATGCATTAATTTAGGGTTTGATGTAGTTTAGTGAGTGTTGGTGTAAGTTTCAATGTTGGTGTTAGTGTCATCGTTAATGTCAGTGTTATGGTCACTGTGTTTTAGGAAATAAAAACAAGTTTTATATTTACTCTCTGTGCAAGTGTTCGTGTCAGAGTAGGGCAAAAAACAAAATTGCTCACTTGTTTCTTGGCCCTACAACGGGTACAAAGAACAAATAATGCACACATGTGTGGTATGGCTGTGATCGGCAGGAGTAGGAGAATGTATTTTTTGGGGTATTTTGGTGGTGGGTCATGGTAATGACATAAAATGTACAGCTACACTTTTTTAAAAAGTACATATTTTTTACTATGTTCTACCTACCTGCTCTGTGCATTGGCCACCTTTTATATTAAAGAAAAAAAAAAACAAAATCAGGAAATAAATAAATATTACCATTTACCACCAAACGAAAGCCCAATTTGTCCTGAAAAAAAAAACACAATATAACTTAATAGTTGTAATGATATATACAGTTATACTAACACATGTCAAAGTTGCAAAATTGGGTTTGGGCATTAAGGTTTGTTTTGACCCTGCTCCTGAAGGGGTTAAAGCCCATTACACACTTAATGCCCAAGTGAGGATTTAGTTTAAATCAAATAAATATACATTCCAGGTGCATGAAGACAAAAAGGGCAACTCCTTGCAGTTTGCTTTCTATGGCAAGCAGGAAACATTGGGATTGCTGATTACAGAGCTTTAAGTCTGACTCATCTGGGGGCATGTTAGACCTCTGCAAATCTTTTGCTCCCTGCTGATTAGAGAGCTCTAGCTCTGCAGAGAGACCGCTGCTTCCACACATAAAATAAGGACCCTTCTCTATAGCATGCTGGATGAGGACTTACCAGAACTGCTTTCTAAAGTACAAGAACTGTAAGAATTTGCACACCTTTTTATTTTTATACATTTGAAATTATTTAGGTACATTTTTCCTTTCAACAAGTGCCCTTTATTATTGTAACCCCAACAGAAATAGATTTGCTGTTACGTGCCTGGACACCTAAAAAGAAGTTGCACAAATCTATAAAACTATAATACACCTGATATATAACATAATAAAATATGTATTTTCTTTCAGTAATTGGGTTTTGAATTTGGCTCATTAATATAAAGCAAGAATTTCAGAATTCAGTCTCTTTAGTAAATATCACTGCTTAGTTTGCTTATATGAACGTAAATCTAAAATACACACTGGCCTAGATGAAAGTGTTTGGCCATATTCCAGGTTCCTGCTCTGAGCTACATTCATACTTTTATCAGTGGCTCTGTATAACATGTTCACATCCAGGTGCTGTATATATTACAGAGATTGTCTCATAGAGGTATAATTAGACACCATGAATCCAGCAGCATATGAGGAAAATTGTATTATTTGAAGAACATTTATATCGGTCTTCTTTCATTACCAAATTATAGTGACTGGGGAAAATCTGCTGCAGTGAATGTAACTGAGTGGGAGAAGTAGTTATATGGAGAGGTATTGAGTAAATTGCAGTAAATGTTATATTGTACCGGGTAGGAGGTAAAATGTTCCATATACATTCCCACAGATGAGAATAAAGTACATCTCTGGGCAAATAAAAACAAAAATACATACAGTGAGGGTAAAGTATTTGTTCCCATGCTGTTTTTGTACATTTACTCACTGACAAAGAAAGATCAGTCTATAATTTTAATGGTAGGTTTATTTTAACAGTGAGAGTCAGAATAACAACAAAAATATCCAGAAAAACACATTTAAAAAAAAGTTATACATTTATTTGCATTTTAATGAGTGAAATACAGTATCTCACAAAAGTAAGTACACCCCTCACATTTTTGTAAATATTTGATTATATCTTTTCGACACTGACAACACTGAAGAAATGACACTTTGCAAAGACAAGTGTGTCTTGCCTACAGTCAAGCATGGTGGTGGGAGTGTCATGGTCTTGGGCTGCATGAGTGCTGCCGGCACTGGGGAGCTACAGCTTATTGAGGAAATCATGAATGCCAACATGTACTGTGACATACTGAAGCAGAGCATGATCCCCCTCCCTTCGGAAACACACCTCCAAGATGACCACTGCCTTGCTAAAGAAGGTGAGGGTAAAGGTGATGGACTGGCCAAGCATGTCTCCACACCTAAACCCTATTATTAGGCATCTGTGGGGCATCCTCAAATGGAAGGTGGAGGAGCGTAAGGTCTCTAACATCCGTGACAGCTCCATGATGTCGTCATGGAGGAGTGGAAGAGGACTCTAGTGGCAACCTGTGACAATCTGGTGAACTCCATGCCCAAGAGGGTTAAAGCAGTGCTGGAAAATAATGGTGGCCACACAAAATATTGACACTTTGGGCCCAGTTTGTACATTTTCACTTGGGGGTGTACTTGCTTTTGTTGCCAGTGGTTTAGACATTAATGGCTTTGTGGAATTATTTTGAGGGGACCGCAAATTTACACTGTTATACAAGCTGTACACGCACTACTTGACATTGTAGCAAAATATAATTTCTTCAGTGTTGTCACATGAAAACATATAATAAAATATTTACAAAAATGTGAGGGGTGTACTCACTTTTGTTAGATATTGTAGAAGTATTTGACCCCTTAGAAAAACATGAATTAGTACTTGATGGCAAAACCCTTGTTTGCAAACACAAAGGTCAGACATTTCTTGTAGTTGGCCATCAGGTTTGCACACATCTCAGGAGGGATTTTGTCCCACTCCTCTTTGCAGATCCTCTCCAAGTCGTTAAAGTTTTAAGGCTGATGTTTGGAGAACCTTCAGCTCCCTCCACATATTTTCTATGGGATTAAGGTCTGGAGACTGGCTAAGCCACTCCAGGGCCTTAATGTGCTTCTTCTTGAGCCACTCCTTTGTTGCCTTGGCTGTGTGTTTTTGTCATGCTGAAATACCCATCCACGACCCATTTTCAATGCCCTGGCTGAGGGAAGGAGGTTCTCACCCAAGATTTGACTGTACATGGCCCTGTCCTTTGCCCCGTTGATGCAGTGAAGTTGTTCTTTCCCCTTGGCAGAAAAATACCCCCAAGGCATAAGGTTTCCACCTCCATGTTTGACGGTGGGGATGATGTTCTTGGGGTTATAGGCAGCATTCCTCCTTCTTCAAACTCGGCGTCTCTCTGTGTCTCATCTGACCACAACACTTTCACCCAGTTCTCCTCTGTATGATTCAGATGTTAATTAGCAAACTTCAGACGGGCCTGTACATGTGCTTTCTTGAGCAGGGCGACCTTGCGGGCGCTGCAGGATTTAAGTCCTTTATGGCGTAGTGCGTTACCAATTGTTTTCCTAGTGACTATGGTCCTAGCTGCCTTGAGGTCATTGGCAAGATTCTCCTGTGTAGTTCTGGGCTGATTCCTCACCATTCCCATGATCATTGAAACTCCACGAGGTGAGATCTTGCTTGGAGCCCCAGACCGAGGGAGATTGACAGTAATTTTGTGTTTCTTTCATTTGCAAATAATCGCATCAACTGTAGTCACCCTCTCACCAAGCTGCTTGGCAATGGTCTTGTAGCCCATTCCAGCCTTGTATAGGTCTACAATCTTGTCCCTGGCATCCTTGGACAGCTCTTTGGTCTTGGCCTTGGTGGAGAGATTGGAATCAGATGTCTTTTATACAGGTAACAAGCTGCGATTAGGAGCACTCCCTTTAAGAGAGTGCTCCTAATCTCAGCTCGTTAACTGTATAGAAGAAACCTGGAAGACAGAAATCTTGCTGACTGATAGGGGATCAAATACTTCACTCATTAAAATGCAAATTGATTAATAACTTTTTTAAATGCGTTTTTCTGGATATTTTTGTTATTATTCTGGCTTTCACTGTTAAAATAAACCTACAATTAAAATTATAGACTTATCATTTCTTTGTCAGTGGACAAACATACAAAATCAGCGGGGGATCAAATACTTTTTTTCCCCTCATTATATTCAGTACATCTTTGCAATACATGCACATTTCCTCATATTTTATGGGGATTGGCATTGCTGGAAGATTGATCAAAGCAGTGGAGACTGCAGTTCAATGTTTATAAATGTAAAATAATGCACTTGGGGGGGTAGTCTGCAGTGCAGCTGGGGAGAACTGGGCAGAGCTGACAACACTACTTGGGATTTCAGTACAACAGATCCTGTACTGTGTTGTCTGCTCCAAAGGGAATTTGAGAGCACATCTGATTTCTGGCAGTACTTAGTTATTTTTCTGTATTTGCTGTTTTTTTTTAAAGCCCAACTCCAGGAAATTAAATAAAAACACCCTTGCAGTGCAGGGGAGGGGTACTGCAAATACTGTATGTCTAGTAGGGGTACATAAATAAGGTGGAAATACCATACTTGCCTTATTTCTTGCTCCAGCAGGCTCCCTCCATAAGTGCAACCTTCCCATTAAGCCAGCCATACATGGATGTAAATTCAGCCGGTTCAACAGGGACCAGATGAATTTCGATCTATGTATGGGCAGGCTGATTGTACCCAAGTTGATCCATCCATCCATCGACTTTGGTACAACCAGCCTGTTAGATTTTTCTACATATGATTACTGCCAGCGGCTATAGCTGCTAGCAGTAGCCATTGTATTCTGCTGGCCGTGAAGGCTTCCCCGCAGCTGGCACAATACAATAGCGCTGTGGGAGGCATTCAGTGTTGATGGGGAAATCAAGCAATTTTGTTTTCATCCACTTGTGGTAGAAGGAAAGAAAATTGAGTAATCTATGGCCTGCCTTAACCTCTACACCCCAGCCTCTATGCACATTACAAGGATAATATACATGCATGTACTTCATGGTGCCAGAGCTCCACCCACAGACTGGTACTTCAGACAGAGCAGGAGAATTCCAGACCTGGACGGAGGGCGTAAGGTAAGTACTACAGCCTGTAAACCCTTTAGGCTTTAATGAGACCAAATGTGCGTATATTGCAGAGATGTATTAATTTATTTTTCAGATTTTGCCTATAAAGAAATTAAGTAGACCTCAAGGATGTTTTGCTTCCACAGCATAAACAGGCACTTCCAGGTGTTCTAGGTGTGGATACTTATAGACTCTTAGCAACGTTTGTGCATCCCTGCCTTCTAGTCCCTATAGGCAGC
This sequence comes from Glandirana rugosa, assembly GCA_018402905.1. Taxonomy (NCBI): domain Eukaryota; kingdom Metazoa; phylum Chordata; class Amphibia; order Anura; family Ranidae; genus Glandirana; species Glandirana rugosa. The sequence continues at coordinate 3,158,529 of BLSH010327817.1, read as the reverse complement.
CTTTATCATGCTAGATTACTTATAAAGTATATGGTTTCTTTATTCATTATCAAGCTAAGAGTTTTCAGTGCTAAAAGGAAACGTATGCCTAGATAAAATGGAATCTCTGTGTACAAGGGAGCTGACTCACCTGCAAGTGAGATTGCTTTATATAGGCGTGTTTATTCAGCCTTTTGTCTTTTATATCGGTTTTGTATTGATTTAGTGGTGCTTTCAGTATTTTGTGAGGATAATAAATATTTCTGTAGACTTTATCCATGGACTGCCATTGTTCGCAGTGTGAATTGATTTCAGCTTTGCTTCATTTGAAATGGCTTCTGCCTTTGTTTTGTAATGAAATTTATATTCCAGTGACAGATTTGCCTTTTAGCTCTTGGCAGGACAATTTATCAAAGTAGGGAATGTGCAGGTGTAGAGTAAGAGAGAGGGATGAGCATGCATGCTCCTCAGAGACCTCCATTTTGGTATGTTATATGTCTAGATTTTGCTTTTCGTATGGGTGTAGGAACACCTATGTTATATGTCTGTATCATTTTTTATGACACCACTAATAGTTTAACATTTGAGGGGGTGACAACTTCTACATTTAAATTTTCCCTTTAGACATGAGATCAGCAATGGGAGTCGCACACAATTACATCTTCATGTTCATCATGATAATAGAGAACAACATTGATGCATTGATGGTTGATCATGGTCAGATTCAGGGTCTCCTCAACCTTTCCTCAGAGAGCACACTTTCCTAAATTTTTCATTTCCAATGATATTTATTATAATATCATTATTAAGTATTTCAAAGATGTACAAAAGCCATCGTGAAAACATGTTGCAAGGGGGGAACACATACCCAACTCCTGATACATTCTAGCATACAAAGGTATAGTGAACAAAGTGGAAACCTTGTGGTATCCAATAATTACGCAACCATCTGTAATACAATGCAGTTATCTGCAATAAGTAATTCCTACAGGAGAATACAACCGAAGCAAATATCTTTTCTGCCTCACCATTGAAAACTCCGCTATGGAGAGGTTATAGAATGAAACTAACAAATATCAACCTCATGTCAGCCGTGGCCCCCTCACCTCAAAAGAAAAGAGGGACAGGACCACAACCCTTCCTGAGAACGATTGTGGTTTGTACCATGCCAGCCATGTAGGTTAACAATCTTCTCCTATTGCACACCACATGACAAATGTCAGCCTATGTACAACATACAGCATTCAGAACGGAGAGACTAACACAGAAAAAGAAAATTCAGGAAAGAAATAGAAAATGGTTAGAGTAAGAGGCAGAAGGAAAGAGAAAGAAGTGCAACCCCTGCGGTCAGAATATAGTAATATTATTCATCTCAAGGGGAATCTGAAAGGTCATTGATCCACGGATCCCACGTTTTCTTGAAGAGGGCCAGTTTGTAGTGTAGGATTGCCGAGAAGCGTTCATTTGTCATGATCCAAGTCAATTTGGCCCTTAAAAGATCAAATGGGATCACGGAGGACTTCCAGGTTCTTGCAGTTGAGATTCTGGCTACTGTAAAAATGAAAGTTATTAATCGTTTCACATGTCTGTTCCCCCTCCATCAATCGTCCCAGCAGGGCCTGTTGTGGAGTTTGAATGAGGTTCACCTGGCTAAGGGAATAAATAAAATTATACGTGCGGATTTAAAACCGCTTCACTTTTGAGCACGTCCACCTATATTTTGAGCACGGTACCCTCAGAAACAGAGAATGGTATCCTCAACGGTACCATACAACATCTTAGGAAGACCTTATAATTTTCCTCAATCTTGGAGGTGTTTGTGTATGATTTAGAATTGTACTGGACTAGTTTCCACCATTCCTCTACTTCCATTGTCTCATCCAGATCTTGTTGCCATTTCTCCATATAAGATAACTTAAATGAAACAGAATGTAATATAGTGTATATCTTAGAAATGTGCCCAGTGTATTTGTCAAAATTCCTGAATAAGTATTCCATCGAAGTGGAAGAGGTCAAGTCAATAGTGCATTTTAAAGTGGCTAGAAAATGCGCTGAGAGTATCAAAACACTTCAGTAGTTGGAAACTGATGCTGGTCTAATAGAAATTGTTTTGACAAAGCATCCCTGTGATCACACAGATCGGCAATGTGAAGGAAGCCCTTATTGATCCACCAAGCAAAAGTGTGAGGGTTGAGACCTGGAATGAAGGCTGGCTTGCCCAACAAAGGAGCCAGATGAGCCAAAGTTCCTAAATTTTTTACCAGTAAATAATACTAGTTTAGTTTATATGACACATGCTTGGTTCAATAATTTCTTCCATTAGGATAAGTGGATAGAGAAGACACAATTCACCATAGCAGTTTGTTTCCCTGCAGATAATGTGAGCTACATTTTTATTTTCTAATATATCAAATGTCCAGAACATAAGATCAGTAGGAATCTAGTCTTGTATGTCTGCAAGCTGAATAATTTCTTTATATAACTGTTTTGCTGTTTGTTGATCTTTTAGAAAACAGAAAAGTTGCTGGAAACAATCGACCAGCTTTATCTAGAATACGCCAAGAGAGCTGCACCATTCAACAACTGGATGGAAGGCGCCATGGAAGACCTGCAGGACACCTTCATTGTTCATACCATTGAAGAGATCCAGGTACCCTTATCACTTTCCCAAATTTAAATGTGAATGAACCAGTTTACTGGATTAAGCAGATGTGGACAAAGGATATAGTGCTAATATTCGTGGCCTCAACCTAAAGGTTTAGTCTACCCAAAAATGACATTTAGTTGTAAATAGGTAATGCTGGGCTGAATCTGTACTTCATATACCCCTTAGGCAATTCAGTGGTGAATTCACCTTCCCTCATGGAGTATGATTTTCCAAAACCGTTTTCAGATATGTGGCCCCAAGCTCTTGTAGTTCTACCCCCATAGGGGGCCACTGGTAATAGCTGGAACTTCCCTAATAGTACAGAGGCTGCCCACCACCACAAGCAACAGTCCATTCACACTGGCTCCAATAACACAATCTAGGGGATGTCATTTTTACATTTTTTGCTTGAAGAACTTTGAAACAGGAGAGGGCTTAGGGCATAAGGCACTACAAATTGCTTGCACAATAACAGGACACTTTTCTCTAGGCTCACACACCAAGATTCTGCCAGTGGCCTGGGGAGAGCTGTCTCCGTCCAGGCTACCTCTGTCACAATAAATATTCAGGCTGGTCATTTGAACCTCCCTCCCTATACAGATATTCTAGAAACTTCTTCCAGAGGCAGGGGGAAGCAATCAAACTCACAGCCTGTGAAACCCTGAACAGACCAGAACAAACAATCACTTCACCCTTGACTACAGAAGGAGCCAAAAACGAAATTTGCCTAGCATCCTATGCTCTAGTGTTGCTACACTCTTAAACAATATATGTTGTCTAGTATGTAAACCTGTATCTAATGTAGCCAATCTTACACATTTAGATTGTGCCTGTTTGCCATAAATGCAGCTGTTTTCATAAGACACACTTCCATCTTCAGACACCAATTCCCGAGCAGAAATGTTTGCACAGTTCAAATGATACTTTACAGTAACTGGAAATTTCAGTATGATACAAGGGTGGAGATGGAATGAGTTTAAGGGGCTGACTATTAAAGTGGTACTAAAGTCTAAGGGCTGGTTCACACCAGATGCAGTCCAGTGCATTTTTAACCAGTCATAATACGGCGGCAGGTTGGCACTGCTGCGCGAATCGCTGTAGCTGTACAGCGGCTCGCACAGTTGCAGGCGGGAGCTCGCCAGCGCGCTCTCACGCACGTTGCGTGAACGTGCCCGTGGGTCGGGCGGACTCGATGTTCGCCGGCAACCTGCGTTCACCTGTTACAGAGGCAGAGCAGAAATCTGTCAGTATAAACACGGCGGATCTCTGTTCTGTCAGGGGACATGTAACAGATCTACTGTTCCCTGTGATCGGGAACAGTTAGATCTGTCATGCCCTGGTCAGAACAGCCCAGCCCCCACACAGTTAGAACACAGTGAGGGAACACATTTAACCCCTTGGTCGCCCCCTACAGTTTAACCCCATCCCTGCCAATGACATTTATACAGTAATCAGTGGCTATTTAAAGCTCTGATCGCTGTATGAATGTCATTGGTCCCAAAAAAGTGTCCGATCTGTCCGCTGCAATATCGCACTCCCGATTAAAAATCGCAGATCGCCGCCATTACTAGCAAAAAATAAAAAATAAAAAATGCCATAAATCTATTCCCATAGTTTGTAGACGCAATAACTTTTGCGCAACCCAATCAATATACGCCCATTGCAATTTTTTTTTTTACCAAAAATATGTAGAAGAATATATATCGGCCTAAACTGATAAAGAAATGAGTTTTCTTTGCATTTCTTTTTTGGATATTTATTATAGCAAAAAGTAAAAAATATATATATTTTTTTCTTCAAAATTGCTGCTCTTTTTTTGTTTATAGCGCAAAAAATAAAAACTGCAGAGGCGATCAAATAGCAAAAGAAAGCTCTATTTGTGGGAAAAAAAGGATGTAAATTTTGTTTGGTTACAACTTCGCACGACCACGCAAAAAGTGCTCTGGTCAGGAAGAGGGCACATCCTTCCGGGGCTGAAGTAGTTAATCTGCATCAAAAATGCATGAACAGTGTTTTTCATGTGGTCCAATGACCCTAGTTCACACCAGGGCAGTGAGTTCCAGTGCAGTCAACAAAAGTAGAACATGCTGTATTTTTTCTGTATGGAACGCATCTGGAATGTGTCCATAAATGCATCCCAGAGTGCAGAAATAGTGGCATGAGCCAGCCCTAAAGGTTTTTTTGTTTACCTTTATGCATTTTCTGCATGAAAAAAGTCCTAAACTAATAAACGATTTTTAACCTCAATGTATTCCCTTCATTAGGGGGAAAAAAAACTACCACTAACTCTCTTAACCTGAAACCTCTCACCACTCCAGTGCCATCCTGACTGCAGCCCCACTTTCCTCTCTTCCTGATCTCAGGGGAGACTCTGAGGGCAGTGGGAGCCCATAGACTCCTGCTTTGTCAGTCAAACTCCTATGAAAAAGCATGGGAGTGTGCCCGCACTACACAGAGAAAGGATGGGAGCTTGCTGGCACTACACAGTGCCCCCTTAGCACACTTGTCCACACATGTGCCCCTTTAGCACAGGGTTTGCTGAGGGGGCAATCAACCATAGGCCCCTGCTGCTCTCATTTAAAATCTCCTGTGCGAAGGGATTGATGGTGTGGCTTACCAGCGCTGTGTGTGTCTATAAACGCTCACAGCTCAGCTAGGAAATGAGCATGCACAGGTTTCCTCCTTAGTACCCGGCTTGCTAAGGAGGCACTCAGAAAAGGGAGAAGCTGACAGCACTGGAGGGGGACTGTCATTGGAGGAAGAGGAGAAGAGACTTTTCTGTGTGTTATCATTGGCCAGAGCAGGCAAGTATAAGCTGTTTTTAATTTTTCAACCGAACAAAATATAGCCGTTATTATCACTTTAAAGATAAGCCCTACTCAAAACTAATATTTGAGTTTTGCTTTGTTGCAGACAAGATGCATGCTGATTTTTTGCATCTCCCACATACTATTGTAGTGAGCTGTACCCATCTTAGATTCCTGGTAACTCCTTTTCAGCAGCCATTGCAAAGCCAAATGAACTCTAGGTATGATTTTTTTTTTTGTATAGTTACATTGGTTCAGCTTGGACCAATGTAAATATGTCTATCTCATACCTGAATGTACACTGTGGAAGCCGCAAAGTAGTTGCTGCTACTACAGCGATGGCACCAATCTTCTGATTTCTGTGCAAGCGGCTTCTCTTTTGAATAGTTAACAACTGGGGATCACTCTCTTGACACCACCACCATTCACAGAATGGCTTATATCTTTTTAGTGAATGCAAGGTGTTCTCTAATTGGAGAGGTGGGGCGGTGATGTCACGATTTTCACCTCCTCCAATCAGGAGAATGCCTTGTAAACACTGAAGAAAATGCATGGCATTTTAAGAATGGCCGCAGTGCAGAGCAAACAAACCCCCTTTGGTTAATATGCAAAAGTGAAGCCGCTCAACACAAATGACCCAGAAAATCCCTGCTGTTGCTGTAGTAGCACCGGCATCTACAGTAACTTGCAGCTTCCACAGCAGTCATTCAAATATGAGATGTGTACTGGATTGGTCCAAGCTGGACCAATGTAACTATGCAATAAGAGTTCAGCTTCCCCGTCCCCATTAAATGGACTGTCCATAATGTAGAATAAACAAATAACTGGTTATCCCGCTCCCCTTTTAGATTTGGCACATGCTCCGAGGAGGATAAAAAAGAAGTTTGCTACATTTTCCTGTTTTATGGATTGCCTATAGAAGGTTTGATTATGGTAACAGTAGCTGATAGTTGTTGTATACAGGTATGGGGCCTCTATGGTATGCAGATATCTCATATTAGGGATTCTGATTATTTTGCTCCTGTGTCTTAAACCCTCTGAACTGGTAATGATGGACAATGACAGAATGTAATATAAATGAATGCATCTTGTTTTAGGGACTGAGCACAGCACATGAACAATTCAAAGCGACATTGCCAGAGGCTGACAAGGAGAGACAAGCAATTCTCGGAATCCATAACGAAGTCTCAAAGATTGCTCAGACCTACCATGTCAACATGGCTGGAACCAACCCCTACAGCACTATCTCGCCCCTAGAAATCAACAATAAGTGGGACCACGTGAGTTAATTCTATTGACTGCGTCATTGCACCTGATGGAAAACCTTGCAAGGCGTGAACAATACATTGAAACAAAAATAAAAACAAAATTGTGTTTTGGTGCCTTATCAGTGCTTTGTTAAAGTGGTAGTAAAGTCAGCCATTTAAAAAAAAAAATGCTGACAGGCAGGCGTTTTATAACAGAAGAGACCACCACTGCCTGTCAGCGGGGCAATGTGAATTGAGCCGCTCATGCGCAGCTCAGACCACATTTACGGCCCGCGTTGCGCGCCATGGCTATGGGACTCCCGTGTGCATGCGTGGGAGTGACATCACCTTGGCCCTGCCAATCAAGTGGCTGAAAATACACAACCCGGAAGGAAGACCGAGTAAGGATGGAAGCACTGAGGAAAGCACTGACAGAGCATCGCTGGAGAGCTCAGTTTGTAGGTAGGTCTTTCATAATGTACTAGCATGCAGTGCATACTAGTACATTATGACTTAAACCTGCAGGGGGACCATTTCTTTTATTTTGCTCTCGAGACTTTACTACTGCTTTACCAACAACATTTTGAACGAATGGTGAACATAGACTATATGCCGACCCATGCACACTGATGCGATGCTTGTTGGGAGTTGCAATTCGAAAGCAGTCACATGGGCATTAGTGAGCGAAGTAGCAGCTACACGTCCACTCCTTTAAAGCTGTATATTGATTAATTCCGGCCGATGCACAAAACAATTATGGGATTCAATTTTTAACAACTAAAACAGCAATATAGATATATAAATCCTAACTTCAGCCAAAGCCTTTTATTTTGTTTCAAATAGTGCAGGCAAAGATTTTACCTCTGCCAGTGTGCCCATTGGGGAGATATCCCCCACTTCCTGTTAGGACAGAACATTATGGCAAATCTCTCAAATGGGAGCACAGACAAAAGAAAAAGACGTGAAGTATTATGAGGCATAATTAGAACATTCAACAATAATTTTAGTGCTGTTTTTACCCTTTTCAATCAGTGTATGGGTGTCACAGAGACAGGAAATTAGTAATCTCCCCAGTGGGGTCACAGAGAGGATAAAACTGACAATGTAATACTTCCCTGCTGTATTCAAACTTTAAAAAAATCTACATCTTCAGCATTAAATGTTGGGTAATTCAGAAGCTTTTTGACACATAGATAAAGGTAACTTGCTGGTCAGCGTTTAAGTTTATTAATTAACTCCCTTGTTGGTGTAACACCCGCAGAGAGCTCATACATCCAGGGCACCTAGAGCTGTACAATTGCAGCTTCCCTAGGGCTTCCTGAGGTTATAAACATTCCTGTAGGATATTGACATATAAGCCTGTGCAGAAATTAGGCCCTTTCACATGGGCATTCCGGTCAGGTCTACCTGTCAGATAAAATGGACTTGTGCAGCTCTTAAATATAATGGATAGAATGACACAATTCTATTTAAAAAATGACGTAAAACACTATAACACAATAAATGCAGCAGCATTAACATGCAAACCCAGCAAACATAAATTGCTACGGTGTTCTTTAGTAAACAAAAGTGTCCAATTACAAAAAATAATATATAAGTATTATGAAGTGTTGTTATGAAAATAAATGTCCAGATAATCTTTTTTTCAAAATCAGTGAACATGGTCCCCATGTGCAAAATAGAGAAACTCCACTCTATCACCAGAAAGTGTAAAGATCCTCCACCTTTATGCACTCACCAGACGGCTGAAATACAAAGGCGTGTATAATAGCTAGTCCTGTGTGTCCATACACTCTCCTCTGCACTACAACCTCAAGCCATGAGAGCGATCTAGACCACAAAAGTTCACACCACGGAGACCAGATGTAAAGTATATAGTACAGTATTTTATTATTAAAACCGCCAGTACAAATATAAAAACATCCGCATGGTAAAACAAAAACATTCCGGACTCCCAACGATGGCCACCAATCTGAGCTCCGGAAAACAGCGGTGTGATGTCAGCATGTAAGCCTCACCCGATGTGTTTTGTGCGCACACACATTCTCGGGATATGCCTACGTATCCTACCTAGTAGGTAGGCGTATCCCTTGAGAACCTGCGTGCGCACAAAACGCATAGGGAGGGGCCATGTGTGCTGAGGTCACACCGCAGGTACTCGGATCGGCAGTCATCTCTGAGTCTGGACTGTTTGTTTTACCATGTGGATGTTTTTATAGTTGTACTGGCAGTTTTAATAATAAAATACTGCACTATATACATCTCCTGGTTCCGTGGCGTGAGCTTTTTTAGTCTAGGAGATCGCTCTTGTGGCTTGAGGCTGGAGTGCAGAGGAGACTATATGGACACACATGACTAGCTATTATACATGCCTTTGTATTTTAGCCATCTGGTGAGTGCAAAAAGGTGGAGGATCTTTATATTTTCTGGAGATAGTGGAGTTAATCTATTTTGCACATGGGGACATTGCTCACTGATTTTGGAGAAGATCATCTGGACATTTATTTTCATAATAACACTTTATGATCCTTATAAATCTTTTTTGTACTTGGACACTTTTGTTTTCTAGCATCTCCAGAGCACTGTAGCACTTTAGGTTTGTTGAGTTTGCACGTTAATGCTGCTGCATTTATTGTGTTATAGTGTTTTAAGTCTTTTTTTTTTCTTTTTTTTTTTTTAATATAATTTTGTCACTCCTATGCAATTTATTTAAGCACTACTCTCTTTTTTTTCATTGCTGTTTTATAAGATTGGCTTGTCCCATTTTTGTGCTAGCTGCTACTTTCTCTAAGCGCTCGAGCACTCTTTTAGATAAATGGACTTGTGTCTGTTTACACCCACCTACCCCCAGGGCTGATCATGTCCAAATAAAATATGTAAAAGTATGGACATTTTAACTGCACGTCACCTTCTATTTTAAATTCCACACTGAAGGTGCCAGTACACAGTGGTGTTATTGTGAAGAATACTATTTTGCTAAACCGTTACCTGGTGTGTTTTGTACAGGTCAGACAGCTGGTGCCTCGCAGAGATCAAGCCTTAATGGAGGAACATGCACGACAGCAGCAAAATGAAAGGCTGAGAAAGCAGTTTGCAGCACAAGCCAATGTCATTGGACCATGGATACAAACAAAGATGCAGGTATAATGGAACATCTATGTCTACATTGTAGCCTTCATTGTTGCATTGTACACATTCCATAATGACTAATCAATGCACCCATCATTGTCCTGGAACAGTTTTAAGATGGTGAAAGGTGCAATTCTGATCCTTGACATGTACTTATGCATTGATCATATTACTCTGCTTCTTTACATTTTTGCTTGTATTTTGCACTAGCAATACAAACTTATGGAAAGAGAAAGGTGCAGTTCTGTAGACATGGGTTACTGAACATCATTGAACTTTGCCTTGAGTTATCACATATGCTTCAATGTAAGGAGCATAACTCGTAGAGCAATAAATGCAGCCTATATGCATATATCTTGCACTTCACGTAATGATTGCAGATAGTTCTTCCCTGACCAAATTGAATTTCAGGAATTACCTAAAGGTGGACAGAAAAGGGGATGGCCATACAGATTAGAGTAGAGTTCCAGACGAAGGTAGAAACTCTGGAGAAGTCTTGAATGCAAGCATGGGAGGAGGTGACAAGGTAGCTAGAAAGCAGGGGTCTTGGGAGGAGTAAAAATACTGTTTTCTTTATCGTACATCACGGGACACAGAGTGTTAATTCATTAATGCTGGGTTATACTCCTTCAGGTGAATGGACACTGTCAACCAATGGACATGAAGTTCCCCCTATATAACCCCTCCCATTCCGGGATTACCTCCATTTTTTCCGCCAGTGTCTGAAGGTGATGGTCATGGCTGTGAGAGCTCTTCAAAAACTCTTGACATCCTAGAAAGTGGATGTTTTATCGGATCCATTCAAACGGCAGAAAGCTAAAAGGATGAGACCAGAGCCTTGGTCGGACGAGGGTTTGCCTGTAATGTGTTAAGTCACTGAACCCTTAGTTTGTTGGAAAATCCTGGTCTATCTGCCCAAGGAAGATTCCATAAGGGTGCTATACAGGTCCAAGGGAGTGGCCCGCAGTTTAAAAGGGACCCGGTCCTTAAAGGTCCTGAGCGACAAGGCGTGATGGGTGAAGGGTGGCTCCTAAGATTAGGAAGCCTGCGGCGGGAGAAGGCAAGTGCTTTCCCCTCTCTTTAAGAAAAAAAAAGAGATTAAAAAGAAGTTCCTGGCTTTTGCCTGTGGTACCAGTGCTACAGACACCAGAGGGTGCTGTTCTGCAGGACTCAGCTTACTGTTTAAAAAAAAAAAAAAGGTGTCTCTTTAAAAGCAGGGCTGGTCAGGGCGTCGCCCCACTTCTGACTGCAAAGGAACACAGAGCTGGAGTCCTGAGGGCACGTGAGTCTGAAGGGGTCTGGGCATGGTGACGGCAGGTAAGGTGAGCCAGGGAGAGACTGTGTTAAATGGCTGGTCTGTTCACAGAGCTCTACTTTAGGGGAAAGTGTCCTTTTTTCTGGGTTTTGCAAATGTCTTCCAGAAAGAAGGAGAGGGGGGTGGCATTTAAGGGAGCCAGTGCACCACCACCTGCGGTAGAGAAGCCTGGGTTTACTGCCTCTATTGCCTCCCCTGAAAGACCTAGAGCAACTGGCCTATCTGAGCCTTTTGCTGCAAAGGCATTGTGGCTAGCTCTAATGCATCTGATCCAGCCTATGTCACTAAGGGATTTGGCTGCAGCTTTAGGGGGTCTCAAGAGCAAAATAGCCAGTATGATTGTGGCTATGCTCAAGGTAGGAAGAGGGAGAGGTCCTCTTCTTTGTCTCCGGTCCTAGGGGGAACCTAGCCAAGCACGGAGACACCAGTCCCCATGGAGGTACCCCTGACATGGGTCCTGATTGGGTTGAGGATGCAGATGAGGTACCAAGGGGTGACCTGGATGAAGGTCAGACTGACGATTCTTCTTCCGAGGAGTCCGATTCAGAGACTCAAAATCAGAGAAGCTGTTGGTGCAGGCCTTGATTGAGCTTGTAAGGTCTGGCTTTAAGTTACCCCCTGTTGAGGTGTCTGAAGTCTCATGCTTTGCTCTGGGATCATTGCGGCCTAAGCAAACTTCCCAGGCGTTCCCAGTCCACCCTCTGCTAGAGCAAGAGATGTATGCAGACTGGGATCACCTAGATCGGGTGTTCATGCCTCCTAAAAGGTTCTCTCAATTGTACCCTATGGAGGAAAAATTCAAAAGAAATGGAGAATGCCTTTGGTAGATGCAGGAATTTCTTTAGTCAATAAAAGTTTGACTTGCCCAATTGACAATGCGCAGAGCTTTAAAGCCTGCCGATAAAAACTGGAGTCTCTGCTTAAAGCTTCTTTTATGGTGGCTGGGTCAGCAGTTCAACCTGCTGTAGCAGCTGTTGGCATTTTTCAGTCTGTCAAGGATCGTGTCAAAAGATTGGTTAAAAGCCTGGCTTCCCAAGGAGAATCTTCTGAGGAGTTATCAGAGATCCCTGCAGCTTTATGTTTTGCGATAGACGCATTAAAAGACTCAATTCACCAGATGTCCCAGTGTGCGCTGTTGTCAGTACACATGTGCAGGGTGTTATGGTTGAAGAATTGGACCACAGAAATGCCATGCAAAAGATTACTTTCTGCCTTTCCCTTTCAAGGAGACAGGTTATTTGGTGAGGAATTGGATAAATCTATCCCAAAAAATTCTGGAGGTAAAAGTGCACTGCTCCCAGTTAAAAAGGTGAGTAAGCGCCCTTCCTTCAAAATTCCTAGCGCTCCTGAACCGAGGTCCACAGCTTCCAGGCAGTTCTGATGGCCTCAGCAGATGGGATTTGGAAGGCCGCAGGGTCAGGGTAAAAAAAAAAACAAAAAAAAACCCTGGACCCAGAAGTCAGCCAAGCCTAATTCCAAGTTGGCTTTGTGAAGGGGCGCCCCCACTCACAATGGTGGGGGGGAAGGTTGCTGTGGTTTGCAGGAAATTGGTCAAGGGTGGTGCAGGACAAATGTGTCATTTGCACAGTAGCAGGAGGCTACAAATTGGAATTCAGGGAGTTTACTCCCTGCCGCTTTCTGGAATCCAATATATCCATAAATCCTGTAAAAAAGGATTTATTATTCCAGTCCCTAGAAGACCTAAGGGTGCAGGGCGTGATTAGAGGTTCCAACAAGCCAAAGGTTCAGGGGTTTTTACTCAAACGTCTTCACGGTGCCAAAATCAAACAGAGACGTAAGGCCCATCCTGGACCTAAAATCGCTCAATCAGTTTCTGGTGGTGAGACATTTCCGCATGGAATCGATTCGTTCAGTAGTCACTTCCCTAAGAAAGGGCAAATATATGGCATCCACAGATATCAAGGACGCATATTTGCACGTCCCGATATTCGAACCTCACCAAAAATGTCTGCGCCTTTCGGTAGAAGGGCGCCATTTTCAGTTTGGGGCATGGTCTTTCAGCTTGGCCACAGCCCCCCGGGTGTTTTCAGAAGTTTTAGCACCGATATTGGCATCCCTAAGAACAATGAGGATATCAGTCATAGGATATCTGGACGATCTACTTCTCAAGGGTCAATCAAGAGGTAGAATAGAACGTTGCCAGCCAGTGCAATCCTTAGAAAACCTAGGGTGGGTCCTGAATTTAGAAAAATCAGCCCTAAGGCCTGTTCAGGTGCTGGAATATCTGGGAATGATCCTAGATACAGCCCAGGCAAGGGTGTTCTTACCAGAAACAAAGGCCAAGGACATAAAACGGATGGTAAATCTGCTAAAAACGGCAAGGCAACCTTCTATAAGGCAATACATGCGGTTGCTAGGCAAGATGGTGGCTTCATTCGATGCAGTCCCCTATGCACAATTTTACACCCGGCCCTTACAGAACAATATTCTTAAGGCCTTGAACAAGAATTGCCGGGTATTGGATATCCCCATGACTTTGTCTCCATCAGCAAGACTAAGCTTTTCTTGGTGGGTAAAGCCCAAAAATTTGAGAAAAGTAAAGTCTTTCCTGTCCCTTTCCTGGAAAGTAGTGTCCACGGATGCCAACCTGCTAGGTTGGGGGCAGTTCTGGGAGAAAGGACATTTCCTATCAATATTCTGGAGATGCAGACGGTACGATTGGCCCTGGTATTCTGGTCAACCAGGTTACAGGTTTTTCCGGTCAGGATTCAGTCCGACAACTCTACGGTGGTAGCATACATCAACCACCAGGGATGTACCAGTAGCCTTGTGGCCCAAAAGGAGGTGGGTGTCGTCCGAAGGTAGGCAGAGAGGAATTTTCCATGCCTATCGGCAGTGTTTATTCCAGGGGTGGTCATTTGGCAGGCGGACTATCTAAGTCGTCAGCAATTGATGCAGGGGGAATGATCCCTGCACCCCGAGATCTTTCAGCAGATCTGTCAACATTGGGGTACCCCCAACATAGACATGATGGCATCCAGGTTCAACAGCAAGTTGGACAAGTTTGTGTCCAGAACCCAGGATCCATTGGCAGTCGGGACGAACGCATTGATATGCCCGTGCGATCAGTATTCCCTAATCTATGCATTTCCTCCAATACAGCTTCTTCCTTGATTGCTTAGCAATATACGCGAGGAAGAGTGATCCTTGTGGCCCCAGCGTGGCCCAGGAGAACATGGTACGCGGAGATCGTAAGGTTAGCGGTAGGAAATCCATGGGTGCTTCCATACCGTCCGGATTTACTGTCTCAAAGACCCATATTCAACCCTACTTTACGCTTGTGAAATTTAACGGTGTGGCTTTTGAATCCAGAGTCCTAAAAGATAGAGGCATTTCGGATTCAGCCCTGCCTACGCTAATCAATGTCAGGAAACTCATGTCTAGAAAGATTTACTACAGGGTTTGGAAGGCATACATATCTTGGTGTGAATTCAAGAAATGGCATCCTCGCAAGTATTCTCTTGGGAGGACTCTAGAGTTCCTACAATTAGGAGTAAGCCTGAATCTGTCCTTAGGAACAATTAAGGGTCAGATATTGGCATTGTCTGCATTTATTAAGGGGGCTATGTGGCTGATTCCTCCAGTGAAGCCGCCCTTACCCCCTTGGGATCTGAATCTGGTGCAGTCTGCACTACAGAAGCAGCCCTTTGAGCCTATTAGGCAGATTCCTTTAGTCCTCTTATTGAGGACGTTTTTTTTGGTCGTCATGACTTCAGCAGGACGAGTGTCTGAATTGGCCGCCCTGTCTTGTAAGGAACCTTTCTTGGTTTTTCACCAGAATAAGGTAGTCATGCGGCCTCGGCAGGATTTTTTGCCAAAAGTGGTTCCCAGGTTTCACCTGAACCAGGATATTATTTTGCCCTCCTTTTTTCCAAATCCAGAGACTTCTGAAGAAAAATTACTACACACACTTGATGTAGTTAGGGCAGTTAAAGTTTAGTTAAAAATGTCAGCTCCTATTGGGAAGACTGACTCCTTTTTTTGTTCTGCCAGAAGGCCCTAAGAAGGGGACGGCAGCGACTAGCTAAACTATTGCTTGGTGGATTCGCCAGGCCATTAGCCAGGCATATGGGCTAAAGGGTAAGGTTACACCTTTTGGTTTGAAACCCCATTCTACCAGAAGGATGAGTACGTCATGGGCAATGCATCAGCAGGTGTCTATGGCCCAGATTTGCAAGGCTGCTACTTGGTCTTCGGTTTATACATTCACCAGGTTTTAGCAGGTGGATGTTAGAGCCCAGGAGGATACTGCGTTTGGTCGCAGTGTGCTGCAGGCAGCATTCTAGGTCCTTTGTTCAAGGTGGGCTTAGGATTACTGTGTTCCCTCCCCTCAAGGGATATTGCTTTGGGATATCCCTGCAGTAATGAATTAACACTCTGTGTCCCGTGATGTACGATAAAGAAATACAGATTTTTAATACAGCTTACCTGTAAAATCCTTTTCTTGGAGTACATCATGGGACACAGAGATCCCTCCCCTCTTCTTACTGGGATACTTATTGCTTGCTTCAAAAACTGAGGTAATCCCGGAGTGGGAGGGGTTATATAGGGTGAACTTCCTGTCTATTGGTTGCCAGTGTCCATTCACATATTCTGTATAGGACTGCCTGGGTTGTAAAGTTTTTCAGAGCTTCAAATAAACGCTGCAGTAAAGTACCGTATGTATTAAATGTTGTTATCCTAAATACTGGGGGGCTTTGATTTTATCTGGCAGGTCCAGAAATCAATAAGTTGGCTCATATAAATCTAATATTCAACCCTAACTCCTCTATGGTGCTTTACAACCTGTTCTCTGTAGGAGATTGGACGCATTTCTATAGAAATGAATGGAACTCTAGAAGACCAACTGAACCATTTGCGGCAATACGAGAAAAACATTGTGAACTATAAACCAAAGATTGACCAGCTAGAGGGTGATCACCAACAGATACAGGAAGCACTTATATTTGACAACAAGCACACTAATTATACAATGGAGGTAAGTGTAACTTTAGTCACAGCAAGTAATTGAGAAGCTTCTCTCTGTTTTTCCTTTCTCATATCCAAAAGCAGTGGCGTCCAAGTTTTTTTAAAGAATGTCCTCCTTTATGAAAACCAACCTTTACGGAGTACGCAGCTTGTGTGGGTCACGCCTTTCCAGGCTACATTCATTACCAGAACCCTCCTAATCATACATTCATGTTATGTCATTATGTCTTTCAATTTAACTAAATTACTTTGTGTGTGTGTATGTGTGTATATATGTATGTGTGTATGTGTATATATATATATATATATATATATATAAAATTTAAATGTAGTTTAATCTTAAACTCCATGCAAGCATTTGAAAAGCACAGTTTAATTAACATATTGTGAGAACTAGCATCAAATGTAGAGCTTTTAAGAACACCGCCACTTGCTTTTCTCCCTTTTTAAGGGCTTTTCTTGCCCATTTTTATTAAAAGAAAGTTCAGCAAACACAAAATAACAGGGTTCCATTGCAGGGGTTTTCGGCATTTGATTCTTGCTTCAAAACAAATGGTCACTCAGCCTTTCTGGCTCGCACTTGCAGTCACCTGCTCTGGCCTTACCCTTTAGGTCTTTGGTCTGTGTCCCACAGACTTGTTGCTCACCAACTCAGCACACACAGCTAGCAGCCTTTTGCTGCAGTGGATCCCACCTCTCTCCTAGGTGGAGCTCTCCTGGCTCCTGGGCTAGACCTCCTGTCTGCCAGGGTGGAGCCCAGAACCATGGACAGGTTACTACAAAAAACCCAGCATACACCTGACCAATTTAGTATGCTGGCTGTTCTGAATACCTGGATCCAGGATTGGAGATTTCATCCCACCCAGGTGAATTAGGAGGCTCCAGGTCTCAAAACGGAAAACATTGAGGAAACTAAAAAGTTTCCTCTCCATGACACAAGCTCCCTGGAGCCTGGTTGAGAATTCTGAGTCACAATCTCATTCTAGACCCTGGCAGGGCAACGCTCTCTGTATATGTATGTGTGTGTGTGTGTGTGTGTATGTGTATATATATATATATATATATATATATATATATATATATATATATATATATATATATAGTATCTCACAAAAGTGAGTACACCCCTCATATTTTTGTAAATATTTCATTCTATCTTTTCATGTGACAACACTGAAAAATTACACTTTGCTACAAGGTAAAGTAGTAAGTTTACAGCTTGTATAACAGTGTGAATTTGCTGTCCCCTCAAAATAACTCAACACACAGCCATTGATGTCTAAACCGCTGGCAACAAAAGGGAGTACACCTCTAAGTGAAAATGCCCAAATTGGGCCCAACGTGTCAATATTTTGTGTGGCCACCATTATCTTCCAGCACTGCCTAACCCTCTTGGGCATGGAGTTAATAAGAGCTTCACAGGTTGCCACTGGAGTCCTCTTCCACTCCTCCATGACGACATCTCAAAGCTGATGGATGTTAGAGACCTTACGCTCCTTCACCTTCCATTTGAGGATACCACACAGATGCTCAATGTGGTTTAGGTCTGGAGACATGCTTGGCCAGTCCATCACCTTTACCCTCAGCTTCTTTAGAAAGGTAATGATTGTTTTGGAGGTGTGTTTGGGGTCGTTATCATGTTGGAATACTGCCCTGCGGCCCAGTCTCCGGCCCAGTATGTCACAGTACATGTTGGCATTCATGGTTCCCTCAATGAACTGTAGCTCCCCAGTGCCGGCAGCACTCATGTAGCCCCAGACCATGACACTCCCACCACCGTGCTTGACTGTAGGCAAGACACACTTGTCTTTGTATTCCTCACCTGGTTGCCGCCACACACGCTTGACACCATCTGAACCAAATAAGTTTATCTTGGTCTCATCAGACCACAGGACATGGTTCCAGTAATCCATGTCCTTAGTCTGCTTGTCTTCAGCAAACTGTTTTGCGAGCTTTCTTGTGCATCATCTTTAGAAGAATCTTCCTTCTGGGACAACAGCCATGCAGACCAATTTAATGCAGTGTGCGGCATATGGTCTGAGCACTGACAGGCAGACCCCCCTACCCCTTCCACCGCTGCAGCAATGCTGGCAGCACTCATACGTCTATTTCCCAAAGACAACTTCTGGATATGACGCTGAGCACATGCACTCAGCTTCTTTGGTCGACCATGACGAGGCCTGTTCTGAGTGGAACCTGTCCTGTTAAACCGCTTAATGGTCCTGGCCATCGTGCCGCAGCTCAGTTTCAGGGTCTTGGAAATCTTCTTATAGCCTAGGCCATCTTTATCACTTTTTCACTTAAGGGTGTACTCACTTTTGTTGCCAGCGGTTTAGATTCATTGGCTGTGTGTTGAGTTATTTTGAAGGGACAGCAAATTTACACTGTTATACAAGCTGTACACTAACTACTTTACATTATAGCAAAGTGTCATGTCTTCAGTGTTGTCACATGAAAAGATAGAATAAAATATTTACAAAATGTGAGGGGTGTACTCACCTTTGTGAGATACTGTATCTGTGTGTGTATGTGTGTGTGTATATATATATATATATATAT
>BLSH010327817.1:3116629-3135485 GCA_018402905.1 Glandirana rugosa | reverse complement strand
GCGACCTCTTCAGCTCACACTGAGACCCGTATTCCATAGTGGAGCTTCAGCTCTGGTACTCGGGGTCGTGGGGGTGCTGGGGCTCATGGTCTCGACTTCGAGGTGATACCTTATGCCCAGAGTCACACTCGACTTCTCCAGCGAGCGATTCTGTCTCAGTGGGACAGGTCTCCTCTGTCCTTGGACCTTCTGATCCGCCTGACCTCCCAGACCAGGGCATCTCTGACCTGGTGGCTTCGGGACTCGGCGTTGACTCAGGGGAAGTCGTTCCTGCCCCTTCAGTGGGTGATCATCACCACGGATGCCAGCCTTTCAGGCTGGGGCGGATCCTGGGGCAGCTATCTGCCCAGGGCCGTTGGTCGGCGCAGGAAGCTCGCCTCCCCATCAATGTGCTGGAGCTGAGAGCGATCAGATTATGCCTATCAGTTCTGATACTGCGTTGAGCGGAACGTCACGTTCCGGCAATCTCTGCCATTTACATTTCAGGCGTGGAAAACTGGCAGGCGGACTTTCTCAGTCGCCATACGCTGGACCAGGGGGAGTGGTCTCTCCATCCGGAGGTATTCACTCAGATTTGCCGCAGATGGGGGACGCCGGACGTGGATCTCATGGCGTCTCGGTTCAATCACAAGGTGAAGACCTTTGTGTCCAGAACGAAGGATCCGTTGGCAGTGGCCACGGACACACTGGTGGCCCCCTGGGGCCGTTAACCCCTTCTGTATGTTTTCCCTCCGATAAAACTTCTACCGCGATTGATACCCAGGGTAGTAGCGGAGGGAATACCAATAATCCTGGTGGCTCCGGATTGGCCTCGGCGCACGTGGTACGCCGACGTGGTGCAAATGGAGGTGGACGTTCCCTGGCGGCTCCCGCTGCGAGATGATCTACTGTCTCAAGGGCCCATCTTGCACCCTGCTTTACCATTGCTGGCTTTGACGGCCTGGCTATTGAGTCCCAGGTGCTGAGGGACAGGGGAGTCGCTGACTCCGTGATCCCTACCTTGTTAAAGCCTCGCAAGTGTACTTCTCGCAAGATCTGTCACCGCACCTGGAAGGCTTATATAGCTTTGTGCGAGGCGGAGGGTCATAACCCTCGCTCTTATGTGGTGTCTAGGGTCCTGACTTTTTTGCAGCAAGGCCTGAACAAAAAACTGGCTTTGAGTACTCTCAAGGGCCAGATATCGGCCCTGGCGATTCTTTTCCAGAGACCTTTGGCTTCGCACTAATTGATTCGTACCTTTGTACAAGGTGTGCGACATGTGGCGCCTCGGATGAGGTCTCCGATGGCTCCGTGGGATTTGAATTTGGTGCTTTCTGTGCTCCAGAAACCGCCATATGAAAAAAATCAGGGAGATTTCCTTACAACTGCTGTCGCAGAAGGTGGCCTTTTTGGTGGCCATCACATCAGCCAGACGGGTGTCTTAGTTGGCGGCACTGTCGTGCAAGTCTCCCTGTCTGGTCCTGCACAAGGACAAGGTGGTCTTGCGACCCTCTCCTTCGTTTCTTCCGAAGGTGGTTTCTTCCTTTCACATTAACGAAGATATTGTTCTTCCTTCATTGTGCCCACGTCCATCGCACCCAAAAGAAATTGAGTTGCATGCCTTGGACGTAGCAAGGGCCTTACGAGTGTATTTAGCTGCTACAGCTTCCTTTCGGAAGTCTGATTCCTTGTTTGTGCTGACAGAGGGTCCGCGCAAGGGTTTGGCGGCCTCGTCGGCTACTGTCTCTCGTTGGACCAGACAGACCGTGACCCACGCGTATTCTGTTCGGGGCAAGGTTCCCCCTTTTCCGGTCACGGCTCATTCTGTGATTGATGTGTTAGCATCTTCGGATGCTGCTTTTGGCCGCAAAGTTTTGCAGGCAGCAGTGTAGGCGCGTCTGGCGCCTCCTTAGAGGTTCTGTTGGGTACAGTTGTTGTTGTTTACCCACCCCTCTTTTTTGACACAGCTTTGGGACATCCCCACAAGTCAATGAAGAGCTGCTTCTGTCAGTGAACGTAGGAGAAAAAGGGATTTTATTAAAACTTACCGTAAAATCCTTTTCTCCGAGTTCACTGACAGACGCAGCACCCACCCCTCTGCGCTCTGTTTTCGGTACGGCTTGTATACGAACTGATGAGCTATGCTATGTGGAGGGTTTATGTGGGAAGAGAGGACTGCCCCGTGGGAGGGGCCAGCTGTTCTTTTCCCTGCCTAGTTAACTCCTAGTGGGACAAGCATAAACCCACAAGTCAATGAAGAGCTGCGTCTGTCAGTGAACTCATCATGACGTGTGGGTTTATGCTTGTCCCACTAGGAGTTAACTAGGCAGGGAAAAGAAACAGCTGGCCCCTCCCATGGGGGCCATCCTCTCTTCCTACATAAACCCCCTCATAGCATAGCTCTTCAGTTCGTACACAAGCCGTACCAGAACAGAGCACAGAGGGGTGGGTGCTGGGTCTGTCAGTGAACTCGGAGAAAAGGATTTTACGGTAAGTTTTAATAAAATCCCTTTTTTCCTACCTAAACATTCATTGTTGTGAGCACACTGTAGTCTCATGAAGAGCACTGTTATTAGTACTTTATTCTAGGATAAGAAAACAAGCGTACAGTTACCACATTTTTTATTATACCTGTTTTTATTTTATTTTAGTTTCGTTTTTTGTTTTTTTTTTCAACATTCTGACTTACCGTATATACTCGAGTATTAACCGACCCGAATATAAGCCGAGGCACCTAATTTTACCACAAAAAACTGGTAAAAGTTATTGACCCGAGTATAAGCCTAGGGTGGCAAATGCAGCAGCCAGAACACAGGGACAGGGAGCCTGACACAGGAATTGTAGCCAGAACTAAGGGATTGTAGCCAGGACACAGGTATTTTAGCCAGGACACAGGTATTTTATACAGGACACAGAGACTGTAGCCAGAACACAGGTATTGTAGCCAGGACACAGGGATTTTATACAGGACACAGACTGTAGCCAGAACACATAAGGGATGAGTAAGGTAGATTCACATTAAACAGAGCTGTGCTGCTTCTAAGAGCCGTTCTGTGCTGTGTAAGTGTGATTAAACACATTGGAATGCAAAGAATGCAGAGAGAGAGCTGCAGCTCTTCACGGAGATCAGGAGGTGGGCAGGACTGAACAGCTAACATCAGCTTGTCCGGCCCACCTCCCCCACCTTCCGACATCAAGCTGAGAATCTGACACCTCTCTCAGCATTCTTTACATTCCAATGTGTTTAATCACACTTACACAGCACAGAACGGCTCTTAGAAGCAGCGCGGCTCTGTTTAATGTGAATCTACTCATCACCCACAGACACTGACTCGAGTATAAGCCGAGGGGGGTCTTTTTCAGCACAAAAAATGTGCTGAAAAACTTGGCTTATACTCGAGTATATACGGTATATAACTTATGGGATAGCAGTACTTCTATACAGTTATTGTTTAACTTACAAACCCCCTAGTACCCCTCCAAAGTCTTATACTTCCGGCACTGCAAACTCTTCTGGCCAGGCAAATAAGTCTGCATATGCCTGGAAAAGTCCCATTCATTCCTTTGGAGAGGCCACCCACTGTTGGGATGCATAATGGAAGAATTTGGGGGGGTGGGGGATAGGGGTAAGTTAAAAGATAACTATACAAAACTACAGTTAACCTTTAAATTGAATCTCTTTCCAAACTGTTGCTTTGCTTAGGATAGAATGTAGAAGGGCTAGAACCTCTAATAAATGTTTATTGTTGTCCCTGGATCCCCCTCATTGCTTGCTTTGTGATAGCAAAGCCATTGCAGGAGTCCTGGATAGAGCCCAACAATCTGGCACACAGAGAAGAGAAACCTAGTAGTGACTCTAACCCTTCCCTATCCTACCCTAAAGATGGCCGTAGATTTTTTTTTTTTTTTTTTTTTAAGCTCACTGATTGAACGACAAACGAAAATAATCCAAAATCCTCTATCCACACAATAAAGGTGGATGGAGGAGTCTTCCCCACTGGGACTGTGTTTTGACAGTGCAACTTTCCGCTATTAGAATACACTGATCAGCTGCTGTAGCTGGCAAAAAAAAAAAAACAATCCAACAAGCCCATTCAACAGAAGTTGATCTAATGATCAGTTTCTGTCGACCAGGCATGGCCACACATGGATCAAAATTTTGGCTGACCCCCCCGAACCATCCAAATTTCAATCCATCTATGGCCAACTTAACATATTTTCAAAACCTAAAATCTTTGGATGAAGTTTAATTCAGAACCACCCAACCTCATAAACGTGTATTTAGGGTGGCACGCAGTGTTTAGTGTAAGGACATATCATACAGAAAGATTGTCAGTAAATATCACTGAATCATGTGATTGTATGTATGGATGTACTATAATGATGGTGAATAAAAGTAAGCATTACTTACAGTATACAGTAGCTAAATTCACCTGTTATGTCTGAATATAAAGGTTGCACTGACTAGACTGTGCCTGTGCGGGCGTAGCGTGCATGTACTAATGTAAAAATCACTGGTATACGAGTATGTAGATCACAGTGATTATGCATGAACCTAGATAAATTAATTACTATAGAAAATAAACATGCATGTCTTTATGCTCTGCTTCTGCTACCACACCAGTCTCGCATCTGCTGTTGTGTGTTTATACAATTGAATGATATTTCTCAATATGGAAATACTCTTACTCCTATATAAAGCGTATCTAAACCCAAATGCTAACAATTCATATATTCTTTCTTAGCAATCTTTAAATATGATGGCTGCATTTGTTTTCTTTTTTTAGTTTTTTTTTTTTTATTTATTTTAACGGGCTGATCCAGCCATTAGGTTTCTTATTTCTCAACTTTTTTTTACCAGACCAAGTTGTCTAGCAAAGGTGGCATTTAGGGGATTGAGTCAAAGTTTTTAACACTGACTAGGTGCTTACAATGGTCAGCTTTTATTCATTTATGTAAAACCTTTAAAAAAAATCTGTAACTGCTTAAAAGGTGTAAGCTGGAGTTTGGCTTTAATTTGTTAATCACTTATGTAAAGCCAATCTACTAGTCAGTCTATCACTACCCTCTCCAGACAATGCTGCTGTCCAAGGGTGTCTCCATTGTCTCCTCTATAGATAGGTAGAGGAGCCACCCTAAGGCCTCATGCACACAGGATGTTTTTTGACTGTTTTCAGCTGCAGACATTTTTTTTTCTACAGTCATTATACCCTCCATGTTATCCTATGTGTTCATGCACACACAGGCTGTTATTAGCTGTTTTTAGCAGTGATGTTTTTGAGCTGTAAAAAAAACCCAAGAGCTGAGGGTTTTTTTGGACTGTTTTCAGCTCTGAAAACATTCAAACACTTAAAAACGTCCAAAAACGCTTAAAAACATCAATCTCCAACGTTTTTGGATGTTTTAGACCAATTGGGGAAAAAAAAAAAAAACGCTGGCGAAAATGCGGCGGTAATATAACACTGGTAAAAGCTGAAAACGTCCCTGAAAGTTCTGATCATCCTCCTCCTTCCCCCCTCCTCTTTCATCATTGTGAATTCATTTATTTTCTGGGAGCAGGTATCTATTTCTCACTGGTATCTATTCCCACTTCCGCTCTGCTCTCCCCCCTCTCCTCCACCTGCAATCATCTGGGACACATCACATGTTCCAGGAGATTGTGGGACTATGGAGAAAATGCAGCACGTCTTGCTCATGCACAGTGGGCAGCGGGCTGTGAAACACCAAGACGTCACAGCAAGATGGTGGCACTGGCGACCCGAAGTCCGGCGAAGAACCGCCCCTGGGTGATGACAGCGCTGGATCCCTGGGCTGGTAAGTGTCTGTATATTAAAAGTCAGCAGCTATAGTATTTGTAGCTGTTGACTTTTCATTTTTTTAAATCTGACTGGGAGCTCCTCTTTAATGGCACACAGGGGTCTTTCATGGTCTTGCAGCTCTCCTATGACTGGGGAAATCTTCAAAACTAAAAACACAAAGAATGAGTATGCACGGGCAAAGTGCAACACCTTCTGATACCATTAAAATGTAAAAAGTGTATTAGAATACTTATGCATATAATAATATCCTAGGTTCAAAGTCTATTCACATCCTAAGAGACTGGATATACAATAAGAAGACCTCTTTAGCATCCCCAATGGGATGTAGTAGGTGCAAGTCTGCTAGAGCTGACCTGCTTACATGCACGCTTGCCTTTGAATACCTTAAATCAGAAAGGAAGTTAACTCGAAGACCCTCCCTCTGCGCTAATGAGGGGCTTTGCTTAGGACTATAGACATGCAAAAAACGAAAAAAACAAATGGTAATGGTAGTAACCATAATAATGTTGCACTAGACAAAAACAGATAAAAAAAAACTTAATGGACTTAATCAACTAAATGCATCTGCCACTCTATCTATGGATATTCCACACAATTGCTACATTCATATTACAATGACTAAAGATATTTTATGTAAGATTCAGCATCACTCAATATTAATGTCACAACTACCAGCAAAAAAGAGCTGAGTCCACCCCGCCAACCAACAGCTGCAAATGGGGTGGAGCCAGGGCGCACAGCCAGAGGGGGGTGCCAGCGCCCTCACTACACCATCAACACAATCTCAAAATCTTCACTCTGGGCAGACTCTCACCTCCACACCACATCCCATTACCCAAGAAGAAGACCTATAAAATTAAAGTGATTGTAAAGGCTTGTTTTTTTTTTTTGTTTTTTGTTTTTTTAAATAACAAACATGCTATACTTGCCTCCTCTGTGTAGTTGATTTTGCAAAGAGCAGCCCTGTATCCTCCTCTTCTGCTCTCCTGTTCCCTCCCTCTGGTGAGAGCCCCCTCAGCCAGCAGCTTTCTGTGGGGGCACCCGAGCCGAGTCAGAGCTCCGTGTATCCTTTCAGGCACGGAGCCCCGATGCTGCCCCGCCCTCCCTCTCCCCTGATTAGCTGACTGATTTTGATTGGCAGCCGCAGGAGCCAATGGCGCTGCTGCTGTGCATCAGCCAATTAGGAGGACTGTCTGGGACAGCTAAGACACTCGTGGACATCACTGCAGAGAGAAGGGGCACAGGTAAGTAATTAGGAAGTGCTGGGGGGGCTGATACACACAGAAGGTTTTTTTATCTTAATGCACAGAATGCATTAAGATAAAAAACCTTCCGCTTTTACAACTCCTCTAAGGATATACAATATATAAAGCATACAACATAACTAAAATATAAAAATACAATCAAAAGTATACAATAAAAAAATGTTAAATGGAAGAAAAAATTGCCCACTACCAAAACTGGCAAAAACCAATTACAATAATTAAATAGTGCATATATATGTGTGTACACACGTACAGACATGCATTTTGGTTCATTTTGGTTTCTCGTAAAATATTACTTCTCGTCTGTTCTAAAAGGCAAGCATGCAAATAACGCTACTAAATGTTTGAAGCCAAACCTAACAGGAAATTAAACTTTACAATTCACTGTTCAGCCTGAACAATTTTCTTCCATTGAGATCAATTGCATCAATGTAAGCTGCAAATTAACCCAAAAAGGATTCAAAAGAGAATAGTTTGGTACTGGTGTTTTTGTCTGCATGGATTGCCATTATTTTAAGAAAGACTTTTCTTATTCCTTCTTTTATTTAGCCAGTTTGTAAATGAAAACTGCTTTCCTATATTAAGGATAGATATATTGAATAGTGGTTGGGGAGGATAGAGGTAGGAGGATGAGGATGCATTGCTCTTATCTGTGTTTCTCCTCCTTATTTGTGAACCTTATGTATGAAAGTTTGAGAGCCAGTCAGAGTGTTCTTTTCAATTCGCATCAGCCTTGGTTGTTAAGATGAAGCTGATTGGTTGCTAGGGACAATTGATTTTCAGACATTTAAGCTGGCCATACACAGCCAACCTCCCTGGATGTGGCCACAAGAAAGAAATTGACACCAAAATTAACAGAATTCTAGTGCAATAGGAGACTGAAAGCCAGGGTCAAGATACATCAGTGTCTGATCACACAATCTGTCCCTTTTTGAGTGACAGTGGCCCCAGAAGGACTACACTGTTGAAAGGAAACCAAAAAAGGGGAGACTGGAATTTTCTGAAATACATATTGACAAGCCCCAATGCTTCTGGGAGAATGTCCTTGTTCACAGATGAGACAGTACTGGAGATTTTGGTTAGTCAAATCCCTAAATTTTCACAAATAAAAAAAAAATGAAGCTTTCTTTCAAAGAAATTAACACCATAACTACTGTGAAACGTGGAGGAGGCTTGGTAATATTTGGGGGCAGCTTGGCTGCATCTGGCACAGGGTGCCTTGAATCTGTGCAGGGTGCATTGAAAACTCAAAACTATTAAGGAATTCTGGAGCGAAACATAATGCCCAGTGCACAGGAAGCTTCATTTCAGTTGCATGTTGTGGGTTCTCCAACTGAATAATGACCCACACTCAGCTAAAGGTACCCAAGAACATCTAAGAACAAAATATTGGACTATTCTGAGGTGGCCTAATATGAGCCCTGATTTAAATCCTATTGCATATCTATGGAAAGAGTTGAAAGTTGCAGTCTGAAGTAGACACCCTTCAAATTTGGGACAGTTGGCGCAAGAAAAGTGGACCAAATTACCTGTTGGCAGGTGCATTGAGAGCTACCGAAATTGTTTTGTTTGCACTGATAGCCCCTGAAGCGGAGTTTCACCCATAAATGGAACTTCTGCGGACCGATTTCCTCCCCCCCTCAGGTGCCACATTTGGCACCTTTAATGGGGGAGGGGGAAGTGGATACCTGTCAAATCCAGTTATCTGCTCCCACTTCCGGGGAAAGATCGCCGCACTCTAACTACGCAATGTCCGGCTCCTCCTCCTCCAACTCCCTCCACCCCCCGCTGTCCTCTGGGAGACACATAGGTCCCATAAGACAGCAGGGACCATTCAGCACGACTCACGCATGCACAGTAGGAAACAGGCTGTGAAGTCGCAAGGCTTCACTTCCTGCTTCCCTTAGTAAGGATGCCGGTGCCTGCACCTGGAGCTAAGGGACGGGTCACCTTCAAGTGCCGACATTGCGGGCTCCCTGGACAGGTAAGTGTCCTTATGTTAAAAGTCAGCAGCTATAGTATTTGTAGCTGCTGACTTCTATTTTTTTTTCCCAGACAGAACTCTGTTTTAAGGTTGTGCAATAAAATATCAGGTTAAGGGTCCCATCATTTTTGTCCATGCTATTTCAGTTCTTTTTTTACTTAAAATATTATGTTAAATCACAAATCAAAAGCAAAGTCTGATTTTTGTTAAAAATTTATGTGATGGATGCCATTTGATTTGGACAGATTTAAGCTATTTCAGGAAAAATTGTGGGACTTCCATGGTTGTGGAAGGGCACCAAGAAATTTGTCCACATTTGTACATACATGAGGCACTCGAGCATGAGCCTGTGAGTTATTCTAGGAACATTACCAATTCTGTTGAAGGTGAATATCTCTGTTTATTGAAAAGTGAATGCTGAATGTGGGGTTGTGGAGTTCTTCTATGTGCACAAACTCTAAATCATCCACTGTTAAATACATCCTTGTCACAAATATTAATTCTAACTATGTTCTTTTTGTTCCCTCCATCCTATGCATGTCCTTTCCTGCTTCATCTGCATGACCCTTTATTCACAAACCCACCCTCTATGCTCTCACCCTATCACCCACTCCTGGCATGGCATGTCCCGGACACCTGAACTCTCACTTGCTGTCACAAGGATCACAACGGCACACTTGGCCCAGAGGAATTTAAGGCCTGCCTCATCAGCTTGGGTTACGATATTGGCAACGACCCTCAGGTACTGAAAATCAGAGTTGATAAGTTGAGCCGGGTATTTCATTTTAACGTGACTCTTGGTTTCCCAGGCATTGCGAACAAATGTTTTTGTACATCATACTGAGAAGGAATAATTTCTTTTTCTCCTTATTTCTTTGCTGTTGAATGCTTCTCTTGTCTATCCTGTTCTTTTCTCCTTTAATCTGTCCTATATTTTTTTTCATTTAAATACCTTTCAAACCTCTGCTTCTGTGATACTTCTATTGATATATTTCTTATCTGTTTACAATTTTCCTAACACAATCTTTATATGCTTCCTACTGCTGCTTTACTTTTCTTACTGTCCTCCTTTTCTTTTCTTTACTACCCGTTTCTGTTCTCTCTTCTCCACCACTGGTCCTCCTACAGAAGAAGATTGGTATGCTGGACAGTGATGATTTCCGAGCCTGCCTTATCTCCATGGGTTACAACATGGTAATGTAAATTGCCTGCTTGCATTGTGTGATGTTGTAAGAACACAAATACTCTGTAGCTCAAAAATCATACTTTCTCTGGGAAAAAAAAAATCCTTTACAAAGGCTCCTGTTTTCTTTGTGTCTAGGAGGGATGACCTACAAAACTGGTTCAAGCTGACATAAGTCCTGTCCATTTCAGCCCCGGAAAATTTTACCCCCTTAATGACCAGGCCATTTTTTGCGATACGGCACTGCGTTTCTTTAACTGATAATTGCATCGTCGTGCGACGCTGTACCCAAATATAAGTGATGTCTTTTTTTTCCCCCACCAATAGAGCTTTCTTTTGGTGGCATTTGATCACCTCAGTTTTTATTTTTTGCGTTATAAACAAAAAAAGACTGACAATTTTGAAAAAAACTATTTTTTACTTTCTGCTTTAAAACTTATCCAAGAAAAAAATATAAAAAATCGAATTTCTTCATAAATTTAGGGGCGATCAAAGGGTTAAGTGTGTTCCTAAGAGATGCGTGCTTACTGTGTGGGGGAAGGACTGGATGAACACAGAGATCCGTGTTCTTGCTTAGCAGGAACACAAGATCACTGTGTTCTCGTCCCTGTCAGAACGGGGATCTGCCTTGTTTCCTTGGATCCCCGTTCTGCCCCTCTGTGGAGCAATCGCTGGTGACCGGCGGACATTGCGTCCGGCGGATACGCTGATAGGCTCCCCCTCTGGCCAATCAGCACGTGTCTCCAGCTTCACACGCGTGCCCCTGCTGTCTGTTGCACTAAATGACGTACAGGTACATTGTTTCGCTCAATAGAGTAGATCTGTCACAGTATGTGTACTGTGGCCGGTCAGCAAGTGGCTAAAATATATGTAAACCCTAACAATTAAAATTCTCTTTTTTGCCCTTTTTTGGTCTGTTAAATATTCAACCAAAGTGCCAGAAATCCAGTGAACTTCTAACTTTCTGGGCACTCTGCAGCACTATGTTAAGCAGTCCTATCAGCCTTCACAGGTTACCTCTGTGAGTTACAGAACCCCTCCTGCTATCTCAATGCTCTCCTAAACTGACCAACAACTTCAATATCCCGTCATAGGATTGTGAAGGAAGCAGTCCTGATTGTCAATGCACAACTTTCGCCTAATTCAACAGCTGAGCTGCAGAAGTAAGATTTGGCACCTGATTTGGAGAACCTTTAAATATATAAAACAGGACCTTTCCAGAGCTGCATTGCTCATGTTGCATGTCACTGATGAACAGAAAATAGTAATTAGTATTGATTAGTATACACTTGGTTGGGGCATAACAGATAACATGCAACTAAGCCACGGTCATGTTACCTTGCCAAGTATGGTTCTGTGCACCATTTTTACTGGATTAGCTGTAGGTTATGTAAACCATGCTAGTCCTGACTGCTTTTACCAGAATATTTTAAAAGCAATCCAATCTGAACCCGAAAAAGAAAAATCTTCACTTCCATGACCCAGTTTTTTGTGTAGGGTGCAATGGATACTAGTGTGATGTAATATAGGAGATGGGAGCAGACACATTTTTTTTTTCTTAAGCGTAGCACACTGAATATTTAATTTGCCTTTACAACGAAAAATGGCAAGAAGTGTTAAAAGTAAATTTCAGTCAAAATGTTGTTTTTTGTTTTTTTACAAGGTGGGGAAGGTTAAAATCAGGTTTTTATTGTTGTCAATGTTCTTGTTGGAGAGATTCCCCTTTCTGCTTCAGTGACAACTGCACCCTTTACTACAAAAAAATGGTGCCTGTCTGCACTCAAAAGCTCTGTACATTGCAAGTATACAATAAATGAGAAATGGCTTAAGCTCGGCTCTCCATGAAAGCACCCAAGGGATGGAGAGCCAAGCTGAAGTCATTTCTTATTTATTGTATATTTTTGGTGTTGTAGTCTGGATAGAGCTTGACTAGCCTACATTAGTAGCCTCCGGCACCAGCAAAGAGTAGGACCAACCAGCCGAGTTATTATTTGGGATATTTGAGCAGTACTGTTCTTTTTGTTAGTTTATAACGTCACCCTTTCATTTTTATCCTGGGTTCACCAGGACGGAGTGAGGGGAGATCGCCCCAATGATGACACAGACAGCAATAAAGTTCTCACTGTTACCCACTCCCTCAAAAACTAAAAACATTTTGGCTGGAGTTTGGCCTTAATTTACTATATTGAATTATTTAATCAGTTCTTCATTTTAAAACAATATACTACAGTTTTTTTACATTAAATTCAAGATTTTGTTAAAGTAATCAGTTTTGATGGGTTATAGGGGTATTATTTCATTGTCCAAATCAACCGCAAAGACCATAATAATGATGAAACTAATCTGATTTATTTTTTTTGTCTAATAAATGTAAAGGTCAGAAAGTAAAAAAATGAAATACATTTTGTTTTTGCTACTTTATTTTGGCAAATGTTGTACATTACAGTTAATATGTTTCTTGGACCAGAGGACGGTGCTGTTTTGAAAATGATTTTAATTGAATTCACCCGCTGGCTTGTTATATAACACAAAAATGACTGTTTCTGATACCAAGCTGTAGGAAGTTGGGAGATCTTGTCAGTTTAGAGGTACAAAAAGCTAGCGGATGATTTAGCCCATATCTGTTTTAGGTGCACTGATCTACAAATGTAGGATGGACGAGCCATTAGTGGTATTTTATTTAAACTCCAATGCAGATCTAATGATATATTAAAAAAATTGCACTGGTATACAATAGGACAGGAGGGTGGGACTTTAAAAGGATGTGGTGGTCAAAATGTAGTATTGATGGATATAGATCGATTGAAGTAGTAAAATTATTTTATTAAAATATGCAAGTGATCATCAGTTAAACATATAAATGGTCACATAGGTGATCCAATTTGGTAAAACATGATCATAAGTCAAAATTCATACAATACATGATACAAGTTCCCCATCCATCAGTTTCATATACATATAAAGAGTAATTTAAACAAACGGTGACACGCTGCATGGCCCATATTCTGAAGTTCCAAAGGGTAATACCCCGGGTATACCGTATAATTATTAAAAGAACAATAGCGCATAGTAGCAGCAGAAAACACGACAATGGTAGCTCTATGTGTTTCGTGACTTTTGGGGTCACTCGTCAGGAGCAAGCGTGTTGTGAGCTGCGAAAAAATGAAAGGGGGTAAATTTTGCTAGTATCCTAATGTGGGATGATTTGGTGAGCAGCCCCCAAAAAGACCTGCATAGAAAATACTCACACAGGTCACACACCAGCTGTGCGGCGTCAGAGGCAAAGGGCTATCCGGGAACGTCATGGTTGGGGCTGTGGTGGCAAGCAGGGCAATGGCACCCCACACAGGCAACCCACCAGAGCAGGACCTGGCACCGGGATGAGACCAATGGGCTCAAACAATGAAGTGTGTGATCTTTAATTGGGGAAGATCATGTAAATGATCATCTGAACAATTGATGGTGAAGGAAAAGAGTAAGTGCAGTGGGGGGAGTGGGGAATAGACAACCAATTAGGGTAAACTACCAGGGTGGTGAAATAGATAGAAAAAGGCAACATGTAGAAAACATGTAGTGTTTAGATGCAGATGGAGGGTGAGGATTGATGGAGAGAGGAATGGTGGGGTGCAGTGGGGAGAAATGGAGAATCTGATAGGTATGGGCTAACCAGAGTGATTGAGATGATGGGAATACAGCAGTACAATACATATGTTGATAAAATGTACAATTCCAGGTATTTGTAGACAGAGTAAAACATCCAGGTTTTAAGGGGACAATAATTTAGACACACACAACAATCTATTACATTTTAAATATGCCAACATAACGTGAAAATGTTAATGGTCAGTGGAAGAAATTTTATTAAAGACATTCCAGCACAATTTAAATTAGACCATTTCCCATGTTCACTTTGCAAAATGAATTTTCGCTGATCACTAAATGAGGTGAAACACAGTGAAGAATCACTCAACAAAGAATACCCAATCATGTGCAAGGAAAATGAACTATTGCCATCCAGCATATGCATATAAACACCCTGAACAGCACGTGGTTATAACAGGACTACAGCCACAGCCATGACCCTGGTATCTTTGTTTTTTTTAGAGCCGGTGGTCAGCTTTCATGTAAAAGGTGATCCAGGTGGTAATCACTTTTACAGTGCTGCAGAGCCATTCGCCCCGCCCCCTGCCATTCCTGGGTTCTCCTGTTTCACCAGGGAGCCTGGTACCACTGTAAGCAGTTGGGTCGGCTGCTCACATTGGTGATGGAGGAACATCTGTTCCCCCATCCCTCTGACAAATGAACTTGGAAGTGACAAGTATTTCAGAGCTGTCTTTCCCTGGCCATTACAGCCAGGGGAGCATCTGATCAAACATGATTAGATGCATTGAAGAACAGACCCCTGATATCTCCATAAATAGTACCTGTCACTGCCCAAAGCTATCACAAGGAGACTTGTTTCGCCCCTTTGTGATAGCAATAAAGTTGAAATGAATAATACAAAATACAAAAAGTATAAAAAAAAAAAATACTGTTTATAAAATTTGTAATGTTTAGGCTTATAATTAATTTTCTTGCAAAAAAATTATTATTATTATACAGGATTTATATAGCGCCAGCAGTTTGCGCAGCGCTTTACAAAAATGAAGGCAGACAGTACAGTTACATCACAATTTGGTACAAGAGGAATCAGAGGGCCCTGCTCGTTGGAGCTTACAATCTAAGATTTTAACATGTTTGTGAAAATGTTAAAATTGCCCTGGACAGCCAGCAGTTTAAGGCTTTGTTCACACTAAATCCGACTTTGAAATCTTGCGCCTTCACTTGAAGTCGTATGATTTCAAAGTCGCATGTCACTGAGACTTGGAAAATATCTGTGACTTCATGCACATATGTCAATGAACCTGAACTTGCAAAAAGTAGTGTAGGAACTACTTTCAAAATTGGTGTAACTCTGATGGAGTTGGAGCCGCACATATTTGACCGCCTTCCATATTTGTGTATCAAAGTGCATGACAAGTCGCACCGGTGTGATGGGACCAAAAAAAGCAAAACTGGATTTTCAATGATTGAAGTCACCAAAGCTTCACCTCATTCGCTAATCAAAGTGAAAATTCACTGTGCAAAGAGAGCTGTCCAAAAGTGACAGGTTAAAGTAGCATTCAATTATCAGCGTGATTAGCTTAACATATTGAACACAATAAAATAAACCTTCCCTAGCACTTGCAGTTTACGACCTTTCAGTGCTTCTGGCTCCTGCTCTCTTCACAGGAATTAGTTGACAATGGATAGTGCAGTAAGTAGTCCATCACAGGTCCATAGGAGGCTGCAAGAGAAGGGAGCCACCCTGAAATAGGAAACCTGGGGCAGTGGTGATGTACCAAAATAAAAAGGAAAATTGGGCAATACAGGTGGTCCCCGGGTTACAAACAAGATGGTGTCTGTAGGTTTGTTCTTCAGTTGAATTTGTATGCAAGTCGGAACAGGTACATTTTTTAAGTGTAGCTTCAGCCAAAAAAAACTATTTTTAAGCTTTTTGGATAGCATAGGGAAGGGGTAACACCCCGATAATGTTTGTTTTGCTGTCTATGTCCCTGTTCAGAAGATTTCACCTCACTTCCTCTCCCAATGATAATTGGAGTTTGAAAATTTTAGGTTGTTGTGGAAACAAACCTTGGTGATAAAGCATCAGTGGAGACCCCTTTTTCCATAATAACTCTTACAGGAGTGAATTTCCCTTCCTAGGGGGAGATTTCCTCTCACTTCCTGTTGTCTCCCTCTGTTTGTAAGTCAGATGCTTGTAACTAGGGGACCGCCTGTAATTAAAAGATAAAGAAGCTAAATACTAAATGATTACATGAACTGTTGAAAGTTCCTGTGTCATAATGAGCACCATTAAACACAAGCCAGATTACTGCCAGTAATTTTCAAAATTGGGAACCTTGCTGTTGCATTTGGCAGGGTTAGCTAGGAGATGTTTGTTAAAAAGTAAAATAAATATATATGTATTGGATAAGATGTTGAGTAGATAAGGAATTGTAGGCTGAGCAACACGTTCTCATTTGCACAGGTTTTCTGTTTTTCTAATATATTCTAGTTGCCAACAGATGAAGTAATGGGTAGCTGTCAGGTAGTCCAAAAGCTGTCATAGAAGCAGCACAGAGTGTACTTCCATAAACTATCTGCAGGAGGAGGTATTGTCTTATTAGAAAACCAATATTTGAATATGTTTCCTTTGTAGGGTGAAGCAGAATTTGCCCGCATTATGAGTATTGTGGATCCTAACCGACTAGGAGTGGTAACATTTCAAGCCTTCATCGACTTCATGTCTCGGGAAACTGCAGACACAGACACCGCAGACCAAGTTATGTCTTCTTTTAAGGTCCTGGCTGGTGATAAGGTATGTGTGTGGTAATTTTTATGCCATCAAATACTTAAAGTATTGTCTGCCCTTTTTGTGTGCAGCCAAATAATCAAACCGTCGGGCCCGACGTCAGGGAAAAATCAGCATTTTTTTCAGTGTTTTGCATCGGCGTTAGTGAGCATTAGTAAGCGTCGGCATCAATAGGCATTTTTTTAAATAAAAAAACATTCCTCTGCTAATTTTTAACCTAAAAATGTTGGCGTCAAAAACGCCGGTTAATGTCAGCACGACGTTAGTGAGCGTTTTGCGGCGTCGACGTCAAAAACATCAAAACGTTACAGCCTTGGAATGCGCTGGCTGTGGGTTCTACTTTCAGCTCATTAACGCCGACACCCTCTACAGCTCAAAAACGTTGGCGTTTTTATGGGGCCATTGACTAACATGGAGAGCTGCAAAAAACGTGACATCAAAAAAACACCCGTGTTTGAGGCCAAAAAGTTTAGATCTAAAGAATTTGAGTGTTTGGTGTATGTTAAAAGGGTTTTATATCTGCATAGATTACATTGTATCAGTTTGTCTTTGTTCGAACTCCTGCTGTACCAGTTATTAGGGCTTTTGAAGGGAATATTTTAATTAGTATGCAAGTGGGAGGAAGGAAGACCTTGAAGGGTAGCTGGTCATTCTGAGTGACACTGAGACTAACCAGTCATGTGAGGAGTCAGATAGCACTCATGTTAGAGTCATATAAGCATTCACTATTTCTCTATCTGGTAGACACCTTGTGCAGGTCAGTGCAATACAGTCTGTAGCCAGCATCAGAAAAGGAAAAAGTACATTTATACAGAATTCCAGCCTACTTCTAAGTAGTCTTAAAAATATTTCCCTCCCCCGCTACCTATAATGCCTAACCTGTGTAAAAAAAAAAAATGTCAATGCGTAACCACTTTTAGTCCAGTCCAGTCAAGTCACGTGTTAGTGAGTGGTGGCTTCAAGGGACAGGAGGGAATGCTGGACAATGACTGAGAATTCCAGACCCATGTCTTGTTGGCTCTCCCAGGTCTCTTTCTCATTGGCTGAGACAGCAATGGGAGCCATTGGCTTCCGCTAATGTCAATTACAGCCAGTGAGTCAATGAAGAGAGAGCGGGGGCAAGATTGAGTCTCACTCTGTGTGTGAATGGCCATACTTAGCAGCGGCTTGGGAGTGGGCCTACTCAGATGCCCCCATAGCAAGCTGCTTCCTATGGGGGCACTCGGCAGGAGGGAGGGACCAGGAGCGCCAGAATCGGAATCCCAAGAAGAGGAGGATCAGGGCTGCTCTGTGAAAAAACATTTCACAGAGCAGGTAAGTATATCATGTTTTTTCTTTATTTGCCTTTATTATCCTTTTAATTACCCAGAATGTCACTACATGGAACTGTTGGTATTTTCCTGTGGCTTCCAGCATTGAATTGTATTGGTTGATTTGAATTTAACCACTTGACAACTGGGCACTTAAACCCCCTTAACAACCAGACCAATTTTCAGCTTTCAGCGCTCTCACACTTTGAATGACAATTACTCAGTCATGCAACACTGTACCCATATGAAATTTGCGTCCTTTTTTTCACACAAATAGAGCTTTCTTTAGGTGGTATTTAATCATCGCTGGGTTTTTTATTTTTTGCGCTATAATTAAAAAAAATGAATTTTTCTTTGTTTCTGTTATAAAATTTTGCAAATTAGTAATTTTTCTTCATAAATTTTGGCCAAAATTTATACTGCTACCTATCTATGGTAAAAAAAAAAACTAATTAGTGGATATTATTTGGTCTTTGTGAAAGTTATAGAGTCTACAAGTTATGGTGCCAATCACTGAATATTGATCACACTTGATTTACTGACGGCCTATCTCATTTCTTGAGACCCTAACAAGCCAGGAAAGTACAAATACCCCCCAAATGACCCCTTCTTGGAAAGTAGACATTCCAAGGTATTTAGTAAGAGGCATGGTGAATTTTTTGAAGTTGTAATTTTTTCCCACAATTCTTTGCAAAATGAATTTTTTATTTATTTATTTTTTTTCCCCAAAATTGTCATATGTTAACAGGTTATTTCTCACACCCAGCATATGCATACCACAAATTACACCCCAAAATACATTCTACTACTCCTCCCGAGTATGGCGATACCACATATGTGACACTTTTACACAGCCTGGCTACATACAGAGGCCCAACATGCAGGGAGCAAAGTCAGGCGTTCTAGGAGCATAAATTACACA
>BLSH010327817.1:3082040-3109139 GCA_018402905.1 Glandirana rugosa | reverse complement strand
TGACCTAGCTCTCTATGTATCTCTTTTACAATACTTCTCTCGCCTCAACTAATTTCTAGTCCAATTTGTCTCTCTCCAGTTAATACCTCTAAACCGGAACCGGATATGAAGACCTACTATTTAATAACCCTGGAAAAGGAGTTTCTTTTGGTTTTAAACGTTTATCTTTTCGGGGTAGTACCTCGATATTTAACCGTTTTTTACATTAATTACGAGGACTTTCTTTTTTTTTTGTGTAATGTAAAAATCTACTGTCAAAAAAAACCAACACCCTCTACATTTTTAACAACATGTCAGGACGAGTGGTAATAACCGTGGGGAAGTACAAAACGTATTGACTCACTTACAGAAGTTTTTCTTTATAATTACAATATCTATGTTGAAATAACAATTGTCTTTGTTAAATTACTTTGGACCTCCAATTAAAAGATCCTGCTGATATAAATTTGGTACATTTCCATTTCTTTCTGAAGACATTCACTCAGTTATGCAAAACATGAAGGGGTGCCAATAATGGTGAGCAGGACTGTACAACAATTTTTACATCTCCCACAACCAAAAAAAACTGTCATCTAAAAATGTAATGTGTTTTTTTTTTCTTTCAGGAGCATTAATTACATTTTTTGCCAATTTATAGCTCCATGATGGGGCTTTTCTATTTGCAAATTTTGGTTTTCTTTGAGGAAAAGGTCCCAATAATTTATCATCCAGAAGTATAGGCCAAGGCCAAATCTCCATAATTGACCTCTCTCTGTTTAACCTGATCTTTAATCAACTCCGCTCTCTTCATAACATTTTCTCTATGTATCTCTCGATCCAGTAATTCTTTATTTTATTCTTTACTCACAAACCTTTCTTTCAACATATTGGACTGTTCAAAAAAATCATTCATTCCCCCTTAATTTCTTCTGATCCTAATTGCCTCCTGGGGATATTTGCCAGACATCAAGGGGGTGGCCACTAGAGAATATAATAGTTTCTACCTGTTTTAAAATATGAGGCCATTTGCCCTATAAACTCTGTTTCCGAACTATCCACATAAATACTAGCGAAGCACAGTGAGAATTTAGCTCCCATCCCTGTTCCAATTTTTTTCAAAAAAAAAAATTCACCATCACAAGTCAAAATGATGTGACATGTCAAAATTAACTCTTTTTGTGCCCAAGAAATGTGGATTTCCTTTGATTGCGTCTCCCCCACTGCTTCTAGGCCTTTATTCCGTTGAATTATTGTATATAAAGAAGATACATTGGCCGTGGCTAATATACAGTTTCTTAAAGTACAACATTCTCCAAAAATTTGTAACAGACAGTGGAGGCCTGTAATGCAGGGCACAGGGGCGCCGCTCCCTCAATCCATGCGCCCGGCTCCCTAATCTACGTGCGGGGCACCGGATGCATGGTTTCCAATGTTTTATTTATTTATTTTTTTTAGAGCTAGGGGCTCTAATAGGCTTCATAAAAGGATTGGCTTGGGGTGCGACCAACCAGTTGGTGCCTGTGAAAAAATATAAAAAAACAATATATACAATTATCTATAGTTGACAGCAAGTACAGCGCTGGGTACAAAGTTGCTTTTTAGTTTAGTCTCCCTTAAAAACAAAATATTTAATACTATCCCTTAAGCTGGCCGTACATTATACAATTTTCTTGTTCAATTTCCTTTAAATTTACCTTCAGCTATTTAGTGCAAGGGCCTGCCTACCTGCATACAAATTGAAAGTGTTTAGGTTTGACCTCATATTATATGGTTTTGGTAAAGCTAAAGGAAAATTGTGCAAGACAATTGTATAGTGTATGGCCAACCTAAGATGATTTCTTTTTTATCATAACCGCTTTTATTTAATATCGCAATGCCACCAACCTACATCCACCAGACAAATTACTACATCTATTCTCCTCTCTAGATGACACTTGTTTCCATACATCATTTTCTACCATATATTAAAAACCTCAAGATGTTGGTAAGAACGTAACTGGGGATTAAATATAGATTTGTTAACCAATCCACTACTCATAATGTCTATTTGTATCAATACCAGGTCCTTTATTTGTGATAAAAATATTTTTTTCATGTTCAGTTTCCTCATATAGTAAAAATGTTATTAATAGTAACACGCCTTTGCTGGTTGACCTGTTGTCACCTGTCTTCTTCACCATACTGAACAGCTTGACTCTTCGGATTTCCAACTTCTTTGACAGGTGGCCCCTGAGTATTGCTGGGCCTTATCTGCCACATATACAATATGGAACATTGTCTGTTGCTTCTGCTACACACACAGGGCCGTCGCCTGCTGGTGACGGTCTAAATCCTCCTTTTTTTAAATTTTT
The DNA here is from genome assembly GCA_018402905.1 of Glandirana rugosa. Taxonomy (NCBI): domain Eukaryota; kingdom Metazoa; phylum Chordata; class Amphibia; order Anura; family Ranidae; genus Glandirana; species Glandirana rugosa. Next base: position 3,106,809 of record BLSH010327817.1, on the reverse strand, counting down.
CTTGATTAGAGATAATGGGGACTAATGCACGGACTCTTAATGTTTTTTCTTGGAATGTTAGGGGTATGAATGCTAAGATCAAGAGAGCTCTAGTATTCAAATATATTCTAAGGTACAAACCCCAAGTTATTATGCTGCAGGAAACGCATCTCACAGGGTCCAAGGTATTCGCTCTTAAACGGGCACATATTGGTCATGCTTATCATTCCATGTATTCCAATTATGCCAGAGGGGTATCATTTCTTATAGCTAAATCTCTCTCGTGTACCCCCAAGGAAATTATCACTGAACCTTATGGCAGATATGCAGTAGCAGTTATACTAGTGGATAACATGCCATATACTCTTGTGTCGATATACATGCCGCCCCCCTTTGTAGGAGCAGTAATGGAAGGTGTGTTGGTTAAAATTATTGCAGTGGCGGAGGGCCCTATTATATTAGCGGGAGATCTGAACACGGTCTTGTCTCCTGATTTAGACAGACTGAGGGCCACCACCAGATGCAATGCCCCCCTCTCAACCATGTTAACCCAGTATGACCTAGTGGAGGCCTGGAGGTGGAAGCACCCAGAGGCCAAAGAATATTCATGCTTCTCCTCCACATACGGCACATTGTCAAGAATTGATATGTGCTGTATCTCTAGGGGGGTGCTGCATAGGGTGCTGGATATACGATACCTACCTAGGGCGGTCTCTGACCACTCACCGTTGTTGTTAACATTTGTCCTGGATCAGTCGCCCGCACATAGGGTATGGCGACTGAGCCCATTATGGTTACAAGAAGAATGCTTTGCTGGCCAAACGGCTTCCACCATCAAATCATTCTGGGAAGAGAATGGGGAGGAGGTTCCCCTGCATATTACTTGGGACGCATTTAAGGCCACCCTTAGGGGTTCTACAGCTAAAACAATTAAGAACTTGAGAGCGGACAGGGATTATAAAATTAGAGAGGGGGGGGGGCAGGCAGTCACAGCTGCAGAGGCGGAATATATTAGAAATTCAACTCCGGATAACTTTAGGACCTGGCGTACACTTGCACAACACCTAGACCTGGCCCTGATAGAGAAAACTCAAAAGAAACTGCTATACCAATCCCAGAGGATCTTTGAATATGGGGACAAGAATAGTAAATTGTTGGCATACTTGGCTCACTCTCAGCGCCCATCTACATCTATTCCCTGCGTCTACGACGACAAGGGGATTCTTTGTAAATCTCCGGAGGACATAGCGAAGGCTTTTGTACAGTTTTACTCCTCCCTCTACACCTCACAGGTGGGTTGTGGGGAGGAGGAAAATATGGCCTACCTGGAGAACATTCCCGTGCGTGTGTTGTCCCGGGAGGTATCGAGGGAAGTGGATCTCCCAATCACAACACAAGAGATAGAGGCAGCAATGCACTCACTCACTCCTAACAAAACACCGGGGCCTGATGGCTATCCTATGGAGTGGTATTGCACATATCAAGAATTTTTTGCGCCAAAATTGTTGGAGGTATATAGGGAGGCTTTTGAGAGGGGTTCACTCCCCGAATCCCTTACGGAGGCTTTGATCGTTTTGATCCCTAAGCCTCATAAGGATCACTCATTATGCAAATCATATAGGCCAATATCACTGATTAATGTGGATGGACAAATTGTTAGCTAACAGGTTGAATAAAATAATAACCTCTCTTATTCATCAGGACCAGACAGGTTTCATACCAATGCGCTCCACTGCCATCAACCTTAGGCAACTATTTACAATTCTCCAGACAGAGGGCCAGGTGACAGACACCAGGGTGGTGGTGTCCCTGGATGCACATAAGGCCTTTGATTCTGTTGAATGGTCTTATTTGCTAGCGGTCCTTAGAATAATGGGTTTTGGGCCTAACTTTGTCACCTTGGTAAGGTTGTTGTACACAAATCCTGTAGCCCGTATTAGGGTCAATCATGTTATTACTGAACAGTTTAAGATGAAGCGGGGGCACGCGGCAGGGGTGCCCACTTTCACCCCTGCTGTTTACCCTCGCCATTGAACCATTGGCAGTGAAATTGAGAGAGGAGGAGGGGGTAGGGGGGTGTCGGATAAATTCTTTGGAAGAGAAAACCTCTCTGTATGCGGATGATATGCTTCTATATCTGTCTGACGCAGAGGGGTCTCTGATCAGGGCAATGGACCTTATCACAGTCTTTGGAGCTTGCTCCAGGTTCAAAGTGAACTGGAGCAAATCTGTCATTTTTCCCTTCGATTCTCAATATACCCCACTAATGCCCTCAGATATTCCTTTAAAGGTGGTGTCCCAATTTAGATACTTGGGTATAGAGGTGCAGTTGCCCCTGGATAAGTATGTTGAAAAACAATTTAGTCCCTTTAATCTCCAAGATGATAAGGGATTTGCAAACTTGGACAAAGCTCCCCCTAAATCTCATGGGTCGTATAGCTATCCTCAAAATGATCTACCTGCCTCGTTTCCTATATGTGTTCTGGCATGCCCCTGTATATCTTCCAAAAGCCCTTTTTAAAGACATCAACTCCATAATACTGTAATTTCTATGGGGGGCTAGGGCACCCAGGATCTCTCTGGAGACACTACAGTTACCTAAACAAGCTGGTGGGTTGGCTTTGCCAAACTTCCATGCTTACTACCTTGCTGCACAGCTGACCCATATTCGTTGGTGGTTTTTTCCTAACGCTGACATAGCGTCAGTAGCCACTCAGGCAGCGGCAATAGGGTCTTTTGAGGCCCTGATCAATGTTCTATATAGGCATGGCCCATACCCCCAAAGGGGGGCAGATATGATTAAATTGGCCTATAGGATTTTTCATATTTGCAATAAGAAGATGGGGGGGTTTATCACTTAACTCATCTCCCAATACCCCCCTCTGGTGTAATGCTCAGCTGAAGGAAATATATAAGATCCCAGACGCCACATATTGGTCAAAATATGGAGTTAAGTATGCCCACCAGCTGTTTACTGATGGGGTACTTAAATCATTTCAAGATATTCACTTAGAATATGGAGTCCCGAACCAGTTTTTCTATAGATATCTCCAGCTGCGACATGCAGTGGCGGCGCAGTTTGGCCTACGAGGGGTGCTCCTGGCCCCCACCACATTGGAGAGGACAATGTGAGGAGGATCGCACAAAACTCATCTCCAGATACTATCTCCTACTTTCGACTTCTGCTTCCACCAGAGTGGAAAAAATAGCAACTCAATGGAAAAAAGACATCCCAGTTTTGGATGAGGAGTCATGGTCGGAGATACTTGCCAACACATTACCTGCGTTGTCATATGGCAGAGGGCAATTTCTTTCATATGATTTGGCAGTGCCATAAGGTGCAGCACTTCTGGAAAGGAATTCTGGTTTTGCTGGAGGACAAATTGGCATTGCCGAAAATATACTCCCTGGTCAGATGTCTGCTGGGCTACTTTGGGGAAGAGGAGATCAATAATGCTAATAAGACCCTGTTGAGAATAGTATTCTTTTATGCTAAAAAAGCTATTGCACTTAGGTGGAAGGATGAATCCCCACCATCAATACAAATGTGGTTGGATATGATTAATAATGCTTTGCCACTGATAAAACTGACCTATATTGCAAGAGGTTGTACAAAAAAGTTTGAGAAGATTTGGGGAGGTTGGATCGATTCAATAGCAGGGGAGCTGGAAGTGTGAGGGGTTGAGGTGCACTACACTTGAAGGAAAATGCTGAGAAATAATTATCGCTAAAACGTTGCTTTACAGCCCAGGTCCATGGATCTCCTTTCTCGCTACTCTTTAATTGTGTTTTTCCTAAATTCAACCCTGCAAGAGGGACACTAACATAACATGGCAGTAAAATGTGTGCTTTATTGTAGTTTCAAAGAATAGCGGAAATAGCAGACAATGTATGTACAGTTGTGCAAGTTAATGTATCGAATACGCCACATATGTAACCATACCATTGAAGTTGGCTGTGAATGTTTTATGTATGTGTGAAAAATTAATAAAAATTTACCTTTAAAAAAAAAATGTTATTAATATTATTTTTGGTGCATATTTTAAACCTTTATCTAAAACCTTCAGTTCCTTTTCATTCAATTCAGCATGGCCTAATACATTCAATTCTTTTTTGCACTGTAGTCTCCTCACTGCTCTGCAACCTCTTATACATTTCTTTCTTTGAAATACTCTCCTATATGATGTTCTTGGTACTGAACTGAGCTGCTGTATTGCATATTTCGACCTTGGGGATTTAAATGGCATGGAGAGTATCCTAAAAAAAAAAAAAAACATTTCTTTTTCTACTTTTATTAACCGATTATATTGAAAAGGAGGTTTATAATTCCACTGATGGTTGGAATGGATCCCCAATACTCTCTTCCTCTCCCATTCTCAAAACCAGAAACTAATCAAAAATTTCTAACAGTGCAAATCAATTCTCTATTTTAATTGTGTACCCATGATAATTATTTCTATTGGAAAAAAAATATTCCTCGTATTATTCGTTTCATATGATCTTTTTTGATAATTTTTTTGCATATCTTTCAACCTCCAATATTTTTTTTTATTTTATTGTGTGCTGTATCAAGTTGTTTTTATAATTTTAGCTGCACTGGTGTTATAGGTTAAGGGTAGTGCAAATGATTTCTTTTGACTTATTGAGTACAGTTTACTTTGCAGGTTGCTAAAATGGATATTTTTCAGTTCGTAGATAATAGAAAGGTGAATTTGTATGAAATATTCACCACAAATTACAGTAAATGACTATCTGAAGTGATAGAGGGAACCTTCAGATTTTTTTTAAATATAATATGGAGAAACAATTACATTTTTGGTGGGACATAGCAACTATTAAAAATACTTGGCAGAAGATATAATTTCCAGGAGTCTAAAATGTGAAATTATCCCAAATTATATTTTAAATGACCCCCTTTTTTTAATAATTGTCAGCTCTTCACCTCTTTACAGGATTTTAAAAACAAAATTAGAACTATTTAAAGCTCTAGTTGAATATGAGGTATTGTCAGATAAATTGTAAAAAAAAAAAAAAAACACTGAATATTTTAGATTGAGAAATAGCTACTGTGATACTATCACGTTTGAGACACACACAAAGTCATGATATCACGCATGAGACGCAAGCAAGGCTGACCACACTTTGGAAGGCAACTCCATTTTGTGATGGTTAGCCATTGCAGTTTGACCGTAGGACAAAACTCCTCATTTCCACCCCCTCCCTTCCTGGCCAGATCAACTTCAAAGGGGCATCTGGACAAGCTAGAAAGAGAGATTTGTTTGTGTATCTTTAAACAGCCATAAACCGAACTGATGCCCGGACATGCGAGCGCCATAAATCACCCAGGCAACTCTAACCTCAGAGTGACCCTCTCCTTGTCTTAAAACTTATCAAAAACTTTCATCGATTCATAACTTCGGTTAGGAGCATGCCATAGTGATAAAACGTACATATTTGAATGTAGAATTTCAGCCCAGATTATTCAAGTATAAACATTCCCCCCTTGTTCCCAAGGAGGGATAGAACTAGTGTATTCTCTCCCCAGGGTCCCCTTATATCACAGCGCATTCATGTGTGGACTTAAATGAAAGCCCTCAATGTGCTGAGATTGAATTTCTTACTGTGAGATTTGCCAGGCAGCCCAATCTTGAAATGTTTTTTCATAAACAATGTGTGAATTAAGAAGCAGGTAGCTCAATGGCCTGCCCTGGACATTGTCTAAGAAACCGCCCACTCATGTGAATGGTCAGGGGCATATGGCGGCCCCACCCCTTGTCACGCAGAGAAAAAGGGATTGCTAAGATCAATGGTCAGTTCTCAGTTTCCATCAATGAAGCAAAATCAGATAACCAGGAAATCGTCTCAGAAACACTGATTAGTCACGGACATTTCAAATGCAGGTATTTCATTCTGTTCCTTTTGCTGTATATTTTGTCTCAGTATTTTGCAACCTTCTTTTATTTTTCTGTAAATATTCTACTGCACCTAAAACTTGACTTTTTCATTATTAAACCTTATTTTGAAAAGTTTTCATTTTGTCCCTAAAGCTCTTAATGCAACTATCACAAGTCTGTTCCTTTGAAGAGCACTACTGTTTTTAAAATAACGCATCTGGATATACTTGTCTGCGGTGACAGCGTGTGTTACAGGTGGTTATTCTGAAATACTGGTATTGCTGAAATCCTGAGCTCCTCTGGTTCCAATAGAGGTGGTGGCAGAGAAAGGGTTAATTGAATTAGCCCAGTAACAATCGCTCTCAGGCAGCTGGCATTTAGACAGTCATCCTGCAAACTGGCAAATCTTTGTTCTGAAAGCAGCTGAGAGTGGTATTGTTAGGTTTGTGGCAAGCGCGGTATTAGATCAGGGGGGTCCTCATCCACCCGTCGGTGAGGAGGGCAGCGATCTGATACCCGCGTTCGTCACAGCTACTACAAAGAAAGACTAAATATCCGACAGATACTCTAGATTTTATGAAACTTCAGATGTATAAGTGGTACAGAAAGAAAAAGGAGGCAGATATGGGATCTAATAAACCGCAAAAAAGAACAGAAAGCAATTGTTAAAAATTGTGGAATGATAATAAGCCATAATCATATAATAATACTAGGAAGAATTGTATTTGTGGTAATAATTATCATGGATACACAATTGCAAAATAAGAATAGATTTGTAGTGTTAGAAATTTTTTGAGGACTCAGTGATTTATGGAAATTGGAGAGGAAGAGTATTAAGGAACCAACCACTATTACAACCATCAGCGCAATTATAAACCTCCCTTTCAATATAATCGGTTTAAAAAGTGGGAGGAGAGAAATTTTAGTTTTATGAGACTTTCCACAGAATTTAAATCCCCAAAATCGAAGATTCCAATACAACCGCTCAAAAGTTGCGCAAGTAACGCAAGGTAACCAGATGCCAGATGCCTCATGGTCTACAGCTGTGAGGTCTTAGACTGTTCAATATTCACATTTACCTAAGGAGAAGATTGTCCTCTTGTATAGAGTTGAGCGAACACCTGGACGTTCGGGTTCTGCGTGTTCGGCCGATCTTTCCGGAAACGTTCGTGTTCGGTACCGAACGTCATCCGAACTTTACCCCGGACCCTGAACCCCATTGAATTCAATTGGGAGCCGAACTTTTCGGCACAAAAATGACTGTAAAAAGTCCTGGAAAGTGCTAGAGGGCTGCAAAAGGAAGAAAAATGGGAGATGTGATGTTATCAGATCTGCAAACTGTCCCTTAAGATTGTTCTGTAATGCAGGATGAGAGATTGTTCTTTAATGCAGGATGAGAGATCGTTCTGTAATCAGATCATTCTGTAATGCAGGATGAGAGATCGTTCTGTAATCAGATCTTTCTGTAATGCAGGATGAGATGTTATAGATCTACAATCTGTCCCTCAAAGCAGTAGTAGTAATCTCTACCTAGTTATTATCACTGCAATCTGTCCCTCACAGCGCCGGCAGCATCCTCTCCCTACACTAACCTAAGAGTATGTGACATGCAGCACTGTGACTCCAGTCTCATATAGAGGCTGGGTCACATGATGCACTGGCCAATCACAGCCACGCCGTTAGTAGGCATGGCTGTGATGGCTTCTAGGGAAAACCAGTGAAACGCTTGTTGATTGGCTGCCCTGCAGCTATTCAACATGCGTGATAAAATGCCAGAACCCGAACCCGGACTTTTTCCTCATGGGTTCGGATCACGGATACCCGAAAGTTCGGTACGGACCCGAACGTTACAGTCCGGGTTCGCTCAACTCTACTCTCGTAGCTATTTGCTAATCATTCTTTGGAGTATTTCATACCCTAACCCCTCTCCTGTTAAAGCTTTTAAGCAACAGATATCAAAAAGACATCCCCTACCCTGTGTTATTGGAGCCAATGTGAATGGATTGGTGCTTGCAGTGGCGGGCAGCCTTTGTACTGTTAGGGAACTGCACAGAGAATACCAGACACAACGTAAAGTGAATAAAGTGATTTATTAAGAATATAAGTAAACAGTGTAAACCAGTGTTTCTCAACCCTGGCCTCAAGTACCCCCAACAGGCCATGTTTTGGGAATTCCTGTTAGATAAAATAGCTGTCCAATATATCAAGCCATTGACTCTGATTTAAAGCAACTTAGCAAGATAAAGGAAAACATGGCCTGTTGGGGGTACTTGAGGACAGGGTTGAGAAACACTGGTGTAAACAACCAAAGCAACAGAAATAGTGAAAACTGTTTTAACGGGTATAGGGAAATGTCCAAACCGTAAATTTAGCCAGGCCAGGGTCATGCACGGGAGATCAATCAGAGGGAGCAGGGAGCAAGACGAGGCAGGAACAGGGAACAGATGAAGGGGAAAGCCGGTGGGACAGGATCAGACTGCAGACGGGTCCAGGAGCAGGTTCAGGGTTCAGGATACAAGATTCAGGATTCCGGATTCAGGATACAGAGGCACATGGAGAACAAACACCAAGGCACTGAGCATATGGTAGACTGGGTTTATATATCCTTTCTATAACAAGCGTCGGGAGGTGACTCATGAGCCTCTGATTACTGGGAGACACCCACTGGTGAACCCTGGAACTGCGGCCTATGGACCCAGGAGCCACAGTGCCATCAGCAGGTGAGCCTTTTACTAACACTCGCTGGTGGACACTGGAACTGCAGCCCATGGATCCCTGAGCCACAGCGCCACCAATTGGAGAGACTTTTCCTGACAGTACCCCCCCCCTCTCTCAGGATGCTCCAAACAGTCTTAGCTTATCTAGTCCATAAGAAAAAGTCCTTTGCTACCTGAGTCCACTGAAGGAGTTCCTTGAAAACGGAAGAAGTCCTGGGGTTCCAGCAAGATGCCCCACTGCCAAGATCCATCAGAAGGTAACGTATCCCCCCACCTGGATCATGCAACTGGCTGAGTGTCCCACTGCCAGGGTCAGATGACTGACTGGGTATCCTGCTGGCCGAAATCCCTGGGATGTTGCACATTCGCCACTTTGAGTCCCTCAAAACAGTAGATCCCCCAACGCTGGGGTCACACAGGTTACCTTCAAATGGGGTCATGTGACAGTACTGAAATACAGACACCGATGTGTCCTGTCATGACTGAATAGCTTGCCTGGTCTCCAGGACTTGCACTGCACATCAAAAACCCATTAGGCCTCTCCGAGGCACCGGTTAACCAACCTTGCCCCCTAGTACACCTGGTGTTGTGGCAGTCGCTCCCAGATAACGGCAAGGCACAGATCGTACTCAGCCATTCCCTAGGAGCTCACCACAACCAGGACAAATGCAGCCATCAGTCATCAATCAGTCTACCGAGCCAACCGTCAAACGAATCTTAGGCCAAGCAGACAACCTATATAGAGCACATGAAGGTTCAGAGCTTTCTGACCCATTAACAGGTGGACACTCAACCTTTACACAACCATCCAACTGATCAGGATGGGCAGCAGAAAGAGGCACATCCGACTGGACAGCAGGCACCGGAGCATCGGACTGGACAGCGGGCACTGGATCATAAGGCTGAACAGCGGGCATCGGATCATCAGGCTGGACAGCGGGCAACGGATTGTCAGACTGGACAGTGGGCACTGGATTGTCAGACTGGACAGTGGGCATCGGATCATCAGACTGGACAGCGGGCACCAGATCAGCAGACTGGACAGTGGGCACCAGATCAGCAGACTGGACAGCGGGCACCGGATCATCAGACTGGAGAGTGGGCACCGGATCATCAGACTGGGCAACGGGCAACGGATCATCAGACTGGACAGCGGGCACCGGATCATCAGATTGGACAGCGGGCACTGGATCATCAGGCTGGACAGCGGGCACTGGATCATCAGGCTGGACAGCAGGCACTGGATCATCAAACTGGACAATGGGCACAGGATCAGCAGTCTGGACAGTGGGCACAGGATCAGTAGTCTGGACAGTGGGCACAGGATCAGCAGGCTGGACAGCGGGTACAGGATCAGCAGGCTGCACAGCGGGCTCAGGATCAGCAGACTGGACAGCGGGCGCAGGATCAGCAGGCTGGACAGTGGGCACAGAATCAGCAGTCAGGACAGCGCGCACAGGATCAGCAGGTTTGCCAGCGCGCACAGGATCAGCAGGCTGGATAGCATGTTTAGGTCTGTCAGAAGCAGTCCAAACCTTATCGTCAATCCTGAATGTAGACTGGAGCAGATCGGCTGGTGTGGAGGCAGACTGGAACAGATCGGTTGGTATAGAAGCAGACTGGAACAGATCGGCTGGTGTGGAGGCCAACTAGAGTAGATTGGCTGGTGTGGGGGTAGACTGGCGCAGATCGGTCAGTGTGGAGGCAGACTGAGACAGAGCGGTTGGTGTGGAGGCAGTATTGGATACAGGTTGGATAGTGTGGGTTGGAAAAAACTACCGTTTCTTTTCTTCTTAGGTTTTACCACTGGAGTTCTGTAAGTGACTGCAGGGCTGTAAGTAGGGGGTACAGCTGATGGGAGAGTATGGCTCGAGTATGGTAAAAAAAAGAGGGAGCGGTCAGATAGGGGGGTTTTTGTGAAATGATTGCAGGCAGCGGAGAAGAGGTAGGTGGGTTAAAGGCAGGTTAGGTGCAGCAGGTGGAAACGGGGTACTGATACTGGGTAGGTAGCAAAGTATATTGGGCTGTGGTTGCTGTAGTTGAAAGAGAGAAAGAACTTTGAGCAGGTAGGTCTCTAGTGGCAGGAATGGGTTGGTGCAAGCTGACTGGGGCTGAATACAATATGCCTGTAGTAAAGGTTGAACAAAATTTGGTGTAAATACAGCCTGTCTGGCAAAAGCCTGCACTGCGTTTATGCAATACATTAACACCTGTCGAGGGCATGCTGAATAATGCCCAAAGAAATAAGCTGAGTCATCTTCGAATAACCATACCAGCGATTCTACCTGAGCCTTGCTGAAAGGAGGGGAAAAATCATCACTGCCCTTAGGAGTACTGGACAAAGCCAACTCTGCACACATCTGAATTAAAGGCTGAACATCACCAAACAACACACTGCCCTGATCAACTAGGACATGAGCCAGATGTATACATTCCAAAAGCTGATCACTAGTCCACTCCTTAAATGTCTGGAGGCAATAATCATGATCCTCTGTCACCAGCAGAGAAAAATAAACAACCTCCTCCAGATGCATGTTGCTACCAAAACCAAGATGGCTTCCCTGTGCAGTCACTTCTGGTCAGGACTGGCCTTGGTGTTATGTCAGCAACTGGTGTTACCAGAAATGTGTGAACTGCACAAAGAATACCAGACACAACGTAAAGTGATTTATTAAGAATATAAGTAAATGGTGATCCAAACGCACATCTAATATAATAAACAGTGTAAACAACCAAAGCAACAGAAATAGTGAAAACTGTTTAAACAGGTAAAGGGAAATGTCCAAACCGTAAACGTAGCCAGGCCATTGTCATGCACGGGAGATCAATCAGAGGGAGCAGGGAGCAAGACAAGGCAGGAACAGGGAACAGATGACGGGGAAAGCCGGTGGGACAGAATCAGAGTGCATATGGGTCCAGGAGCAGATTCAGGGTTCAGGATACAGGATTCAGAGGCACATGGAGAACAAACACCAAGGCACTGAGCATGTGGTAGACTGGGTTTATATATCCTTCCCATAACGAGCGTCAAGTGGTGACTCATGAGCCTCTGATTACCGGGAGACACCCGCTGGTAAACCCTGCAACTGCGGATCATGGACCCAGGAGCCACAGTGCCATCAGCAGGTGAGATTTTTACAGACACTCCATGGTGGACACTGGAACTGCAGCCCATGGATCCCTGAGCCACAGCGCCACCAGCTGGAGAGACTTTTCCTGACAATAAGCATTTCATAGATTACATTATTATAATCTGGAGTGGAGATGACAATTCTTTGTGAAGGTTAATAAAAATGATAATGGTATTTACCTCACTGTCAAATACAACCAATTAGGTATAGTCTTTCTGGATCTCCATACCTCCATTAACCACGTAAGGACCGCCCCACGTACGTATACTGTGGCAGGGTGACCCTTAAGAGCAAAATCACGTACCTGTACATGATTCCTTTCTTCGGCTCTGGGGCATGCACACACGCTGTGAGAGCCCCGCTCTTACTTACTAGCAGAACGGCGACCTGCCTTGTTTACATAGGCAGACCACTGTTCTGCCTCTATCCGAATGAGCGACGGGTTTCTGGTAGACATTGTGTCCCCGTACCCGCTGATTGGCTCCCACTGTGTCCAATCACAGTGGGAGCCAATCAGCTGGTCTGGGGACACAATGTCTATCAGAAACCCAGCGACCTTTCAGAGAGAGGCAGAACAGCGGTCTGCCTATGTAAATAAGGCAGGTCGCCGTTCTGCTAGTAAGAAAGACAGGAATCTTGTTTTTCTGCTAAGCCGGAACATCTGTCTTTCTTTAATCAGACCACCCCCCCCCCAAAGTTATAGAAAACACTCCCAGGGAACACAGTTAACCCTTTGATCGCCCCTGATGGTAACCCCTTCTCTGCCAGTGTCATTTATACAGTAACAGTGCATTTTTTTAGCACTGATCACTCTATTGGTGATCACTGGTCCCCAAAAAGTGTCACTTAGTGTCAGATTTGTCTGCAGTTCCGCTAAAAATCGCTGATCGCCGCCATTACTGATTTAAAAAAAAAGTCCTTAAATCTATCTCATAGTTTGTAGATGCTATAACTATTGCGCAAACCAATCAATTTACGCTTATTGGGATTTTTTTTACCAAAAATATGTAGCAGAATGCATATTGGCCTAAATTGATGAACAAATTAGATTACATTCCATTTTTTATTGGATGTGTTTTATAGCAGAAAGTAAAAAATTTTTTTTTTTTTTTTCAAAATTGTCAGTCTTTTTTTGTTTATTGCGCAAAAAATAAAAACCACAGATTTTTCAATCGTATTTGGGTACAGTGTCGCACGACTACGCAATTGTCAGTTAAAACAACGCAGTGCAGTATCGCAAAAAATGGCAGATGGAAACTCTATTTCCATCTATAGTTGCCACCCACCTAGATGGCTGACAAATATCTCCAGGGTACAATTTATTAGAATCAGTAGAGGAATTGCAGAAGCATGGGTGATTTTTTTTTTGAACAGTCCAATATGTTGAAAGAAAGGTTTTTTAGTAAAGGATTTATTGAGCAATTATTGGATTAAGAGATACATAAGGGTAAGTAAGGGTTATTAGAGGAATGAGTTGATTAAAGATCGTGATAAACCGGACGAGTTTTTAATTTCATTACTGGATATAATGCTCATTACAAAACAATTGGAAAGTGTTTTTAGGAAACATTGGCCTCTACTTCTGGGTGATACAGTATTGGGACCCTTTCTACTGTGAAAATCCCCAACGTTAGGCTATAAATTGGCAAAAAATGTGATTAATGCTAAGATCAGACAGGTTTTTTTTGATTGTGAGAGGTGTAGAAGTTGGTGTATAGGTAGAAATGATAGTAGGAAGAAAAAAAAGTTTTTTTTTATGAATGGCCAAAGAGAACATCCCATTAAACTATTTATGTCCTACCTTACTAAAGGTGTGATAAATATGCAATGTTTGTGCAGTCTCCAGTATGTGGGCTGCATGATGAGGATGCTGGAGAAAAGAATTGGATAACACATTTATATCATACAATGGGGATTTAAGAAACTGTCAGCATCTGGGTCTGAACCTGTGACTTCTGCTGTTACTGGCAATGTCTCTTCTTGCTGAGCCACCTGGGATGGTGGACGCTCCCTGGACAACCCCTCATATAATCTTGCCTTGTACCTTGTTTCTTGTGAACCTTGAACTTGTTGTTCCTCCTATGAACTTACTATTTAAAGCAGTTCTTCACTCCAGAAACATATAATTAAAAGGCAGCAGCTACAAATACTGTAACAGCTGACTTTTAATAATTGGACACTTACCTGTCCAGGGATCCAGTGTGGTCTTTACCTGTCTTTGTCTGTCTTTGGCTCCTGGTGTCAGCATGTTTACTTTGGGAAGTCAGCTGTTACTGCTTGCAGCTTCACCGCTGGCTTCCCACTGCACATGAGCAAGCTGCACTGCGCTTTGTGAATGATCCCGCAGCCTTCTGGGACCCTTGATGTGACCCAGAAGGCTGCGAGAGAGGGATGTGCGGACTTCCGCTCAGATGGCTGCAGCAATCCAACCCAAAGTGGGAGTGGGTACCTGCCACAACTAGGTACCCACCCTTTCCTCAGAAAAAAATGTAGTGCCAAAGGGGGGGGGGTAGACAAGCGGAACTTCCCCTTTTGAGTGACATTCTGCTGCTGCTGCTAGCCATACCTTTGCACTTCCTGTTTGCCAGATTATAGTGCTCTCTCCAGCCAATATCTCGCTCTTGTCACTCCTACTGCCATCCATATCTTCACTACCACTCGACATTGACTGTTGTTGGCTTGTTGATCAACTACGCTTCGACTTATTCCTTACCTGCTTCATCTTCTATCTGCCTTCCACTTGCCCTCTCCCTTCTGGGGGAATCCTGAGGACCATGACCAGGCATTGGCACTCAGGGAAATCCATCTCCCCCATTAGGAGTTCTGGTGAAGACCAGCTGGTGCTTAGACCCCATGCCTCGGGTGAGCCTGCGTCATCTAACGGGTCTGTTTGTGCATTCATCCAGTGGACTACTTATGAATCTCTCAACTGCTACAGCCACTGGCCTTTGTGCCTGACTCCAGACTGTAACAATAATCTGGCCCAAAACATGGAAGCTGTTTCAGCAGCCGCTGTCATTCCTTTCATGCGGCAAATCACTGCAAGCGTTTGATGGTAACTACCAGGAAAAGTTTTCTGAATTACAAACCGTGCAGCCCCTATTTGCATGGGCAGGGGAGGAGGAGCTAATAGAACTATTTGCATGGGCACAACAGCCCATTCATTTGAATGTGCTGCTGTGCCTCTTGAACCGCAGAAAAAAGGTGCATGCACCTTTTTAAAAATGTGGCCGCAGAGAAATTGCATGATCTTTTCGATCATGTGGTCTCCCTGTGGTTCCTACACCTGCGATCACGTTGCAGGCTGTGATGTGTGGGGGTGCCATTCAGAATGAACATGGCAGCCTCACGTGTCTCACAAGAGCAGCGCGATTCAGCTGCGGGTGGTTGCGGGTACGGGAATCTATGCGTTTCTTTAGTGTGAACCTAGCCTTAGCCTGGACCTCCCCTTATGTGGAGCAAGACAATGCTGTTCTGGATATTTTTAATTCTTTTGTGACTGCTATGAGTCAAGTTTTCAATGATCCTAACCGCTTCACTAATGCTGAGTCAAAGTTGCACAATTTATGGCAGGGTAGATGTTCTGTTGTGGAATATGCATCTGAATTCTGATGTTTGATTTCAGATAGGGTTGCCACCTTTTCTTCAAGCCAAACCTGAATACTTTATTCGCGGCATTTTTTTTTTTTTAGTAAACACTATAGACAAAAGAATTGTAAAAGACCTTTTTTTCAATAAAAATTCTTGATGGTATTTCACTATTGTGAATTCTGTTTCTCCTTGATGTGCTTATATGGATTTCGATCTGTGAGATCTGCTTGCACTGTCTGTGATCCTTAGGCTACTTTCACACTGGGGCAGTTTTCAGGCGCTTTAGCGCTAGAAATAGCCTCTAAAAAGTGCCTGAAAACCTTCTCCCATTCATTACAGTGTGTTTCTTCACACTGGGGCGGTGCGCTTGCGGGACGTTACGAAAAGTCCTGCAAGCAGCATCTTTGGGGCGAGTTGGGAGCGCTGTATACAGCGCTTCCAAAACGCTCCTGCCCATTGCAATGAATAGACAGTGCTTCCAAAGCAATGCACAACCAATCCACGCTAGAAATGAAAATGTGTAAACAAAAACTTCAAAAAAAGGAACTAAAGATAAGTTCTCATGAGGAGGGGGGCTGCTGCTGCCTGCAAGCCCCTAAGGGCCTGAGTGACATATAGAATACAAATAAAGCCACACCAACTCCTCTAGTCATAAGTCCACATCGTCCAATAAATCTGTGATGGTGTACTCAGTGATAAACATAATATCCACATATGAAAAACAAATCTCCGAAATATGTCAAATTCTTAACACAATATAAACAAATAATAACTCAATTGTGAAAATAAATAGTCCTGATAACAGTCCATAAAGGTGCAAATGTGCAAAAAAGTGTCATAAAGTGACCAAATGTTCCATCAAAATAAAGTGACTGTAGTGCTAATAAATGACAAAGTGCTCCACTGCGCTCCAAAGGAGTCCGCAGTGCTCGGTGACAGACCCCTCCTGTAGCCCCACGCACCAGAAATAATGGACCCCCATCTTTTCAGTCTAGGGGTCAAACAGGCTGGATACTGGTGGTGGCAGGATCGTAGATCCTCAGCATAGGCAGAAGTAGGCGTCAGAATTCAGGGTGACCAGATATTCCCACTCCAATAGTCTCTGTCCCCGTGTTTTCTCACTCATAGTCAGGGCAGCTCCTTCCTCTTCCCACCCTGCATATTCACAGCTCCTCTCCACTAGAGGTCTGCCAGAGTGAGCAGTCCTGACAGGGCACCAGTAGCCGGAACTATAAGCAAAGCATCGGAAAGTGTGGCTAGGAGAGTCTGTATCCCTCCACAGAGAGAAACAAGTCCCTTTTAACTAGGGCTGTTTCTATCCAGACAATTACAAATATGTGAAGACAGGTGAAATGCTGATACATGTTACAGGAGCTAGATACTGACTAAGCTTTTATGGGGGTGTTGGAAGGGTTTTTTGGGGTGCCCTGGTATCCGGGTGTCAGGCAGTGAGAAACCCGGGCACATGATGTAAAAACCGGACTGTCCAGGTGAATCTTGTATAGGTGGCAACCCTAATTTCAGATACCACTTGGAATCCAGCAGCTCAAAAAATCAGTTCCGTCAAGGACTCTCTGAACATGTGAAAGATAAGCTTGCCAGAGCAGAAATTCCAAATGATTAAATTATGCATTCAAATTGATCAGAGACTTACAGAAAGGAGAGGCTGGGAATGTTCAGAAGTAATGGAGGCATGCATTAAAATATCTATTTCCACACAGGAGAAAGAAAGTCCATGTGCAGAGAACGTATTGTGGAGAATCTGGACATTATGCAGTTAATTGTCCTAATAAATTTAAAAGACCAATTGTAGCAACTGATATTACAGTGACCAAACAAACTCAATTTCTCATCTGTCTCTCTTTTGATTCAGGAAGTAAATAAAGTTCATCCTTTATAATCCTATGTTGTCACCGCTATTAAACGTATTGTTGCAAGTGAAGAAATACCTTGCTCCGCTATTTTGGACTCTGGGGCTGGGAAAAACATTGAATTTGCCAATAACATTCAAATGAGAAATAGGCTTGCTCCTATTGTTATGGAAATGGTGGATGGCTTACCTTTATCTTCAGGACCTGTTAGGCTGTCCTGCTTGAACTCCAAATTGAGGCTGACCATCATGAGACTATCTGCCTAAGTTCCCTATCAGTGTGGGCATTCCTCGGTTCTCTCTCCATAATCTCTCCTTTAACTGGGGGGGGGGGGGGCACAGAGTGTACATTTTATGTCCAACCATTGAAAACAACATTGTAAAGGATCTTACCAAATAAGTTCCCCAACGACCAAGAATTCACGAGGATGTTAACTACCCAGTCATATAATAAGCTGCCTCCACAGTATCATGAGTTCCGGGACGTTTGTGATAAAAAGATGGGGGGCGCCAGACCCCACCCTTCCTTTTTGACCCTCCCACTTCTCATAAGCCCCACCCCTTACAGTTTCCACCCCTTGTGTCAGGAGTATACAGCCCCCGTATCACCAGATAGGGTATACAACATCACCAGATAGTGGTATATACAGCATCACCAGATAGGGGTATACAGAGTCACCATATAGCAGTATACAGAGCCCCAGATAGGGGTATACAGAATCAACATATAGCAGTATACAGAGCCCCAGATAGCAGTATACAGAGTCACCATATATCAGTATACAGAATCACCAGATAGCAGTATACAGGGTCCCAGATAGCAGTATACAGGGTCACAGATAGCAGTATACAGCAGAGATATGCAATTAGCGCTCCCATCATGCCTCTGCCTCTGGGTGTCATGTTTGTGGCTGTCAGAGTCTTGCTATGCCTCATGGGAATTGTAGTTCTGCAACAGCTGGAGGTCTGCTAATTGCATATCTCTGGTATACAGGGTCCCAGATAGCAGTATACAGGGTCCCAGATAGGGTATACAGAGCCCCAGATAGCAGTATACAGAGCCCCAGTTAGCAGTATACAGGGTCCCAGATAGGGTATACAGAGCCCCAGATAGCAGTATACAGAGTCACAGATAGCAGTATACAGAGTCCCAGATAGCAGTATACAGAGTCAACAGATAGCAGTATGCAGAGTCCCAGATAGCAGTATACAGGGTCCCAGATAGCAGTATATAGAGCCCCAGATAGCAGTATACAGGGTCCCAGATAGGGTATACAGAGCCCCAGATAGCAGTATACACGGTCCCAGATAGCAGTATACAGAGTCCCAGATAGCAGTATACAGAGCCCCAGTTAGCAGTATACAGGGTCCCAGATAGGGTATACAGAGCCCCAGATAGCAGTATACAGGGTCCCAGATAGCAGTATACAGAGCCCCAGATAGCCGTATACAGGGTCCCAGATAGCAGTATACAGGGTCCTAGATAGCAGTGTACAGAGCCCCAGATAGCGGTATACAGGGTCCCAGATAGCAGTATACAGAGCCCCAGATAGCAGTATACAGGGTCCTACATAGCAGTGTACAGAGCCCCAGATAGCAGTATACAGGGTCCCAGATAGCAGTATACAGGGTCCCAGATAGGGTATACAGAGCCCAGATAGCAGTATACAGAGTCCCAGATAGCAGTATACAGAGTCCCAGATAGCAGTATACAGGGTCCCAGATAGCAGTATACAGGGTCCCAGATAGGGTATACAGAGCCCCAGATAGCAGTATACAGGGTCCCAGATAGCAGTATACAGAGCCCCAGATAGGGTATACAGTCACCAGGCCCACCCCCCCTCGAAGTTGGGACAAGTCCCGCACTTACCCCATCTAATAGGCAGGCTGGCAGTATTGCAGGGATTGCCATGCAGAGAGCGGGCTGACAATATGCAGAGGCAGCACTTGCGGAGAGCATGCTGATGCTGACAGTGTGCAGACAGCTGGCAGTGGACTGTCCTCCTCTCCTTGTGTGGACAGTCTGCCCGGAAGTTTCGGCGGAGTGCTGTGCCTGCGTGAGTAATTACGCAGCCAGCACGTCCGCCATAGTCCCGCCCCCGCCCACAGCATCCAATGACAGAGAGTCATTGGCTCTGATGGCTCAGGGGGCAGCCAATCAGACTATGTGTGTGCGCCTGTTCAGCGCACACACATAGACTTTAATGACTGACCAATCGGCTCACTGCTTGCTGTCAGCTGACAGCAAGGAGCCGAGGAAAAAAAAAGAAAAGTCAATATACCGGCGCCTTCTGTAGGGGGGCCGGGATGACTTTTTTTTTTTCCTTCTCAGCGGCGGGGAGGCGGCGCCCAAGCGCCCCTTATACACCAGCTGCCGCTGCATATGACTGTCCCATTGAATTGCTTCCAGGGGCAAAATTACCCTTTGGCCACCTTTATTCTCTTATTATTATCAGAACCTGAACTGAAGGTGCTCATGGAGGGAATGAATTTAGAGGAGGGTTTTATCAGACACTCAACCTCTCCTGCTAGGGCAGCCTTATTCTTTTTCGAGAAAAAGGACTCCACCCTGTATCCGTGTATTGACTACAGGGATTTAAACAAGATTCATATTAACCACTTCAATACAACATACTTACACCCCTTCCTGCCCAGGCCAATTTTCAGCTTTCAGTGCTCCCATACCTTGAATGTAAATTACCCAGTCATGCAACACTGTACCCAAACAAAATTTTTATCATTTTCTTCACACAAATAGAGCTTTCTTTTGATGGTATTTAATCACCGGTGGGTTTTTTATTTTTTGCGACATAAGTGAAAAAAAACAGCGAAAAATTTGAAAAAAAAAACTACTTTTTTTTAGTTTCTATGATAACATTTTGCAAATAAGTAATTTTTGTTCAAAATGTATACTGCTACATATTTTTGGTAAAAATAACCCAAATAAGTGTATATTATTTGGACTTGTGAAAGTTATAGAGTCTACAAGCTATGGTGCAAATCATTGAAAATTGATCACACCTGATGTACTGATAGCCTATCTCATTTCTTGAGGCCCTGAAATGTCAGGAAAGTACAAATACCCCCCAAATGACCCCATTTTGAAAAGTAGGCATTCCAAGGTATTTAGTAAGACTCATGGTGAGTTTTTTGAAGTTGTACATACTAGGTCCAACATGCAGGGAGCACCGTCAGGCGTTCTAGGAGCATAAATTACACATAAAATTTCCTAACGACCTATTACACTTTTGAAGGCCCTGGAGCACCAGGACTATGGAATTACTCACAAGATGACCCCATTTTGGAAAGCAAACACCCCAACATATATTCTATGAATATAAAAATGAACGGTTCATTTTTATCCACCAGTTTTTGGAAAACGTGGAAAGAAAATGAAAACGCATTTTTTTTTTACACAAAGTTGTCAATTTATGAGATTTTTCTAACACATAGCAAAAATTACACCCCAAAATACATTCTGCTACTTGTCCCGAGTATGGCGATACCACATGTGTGCGATTTTTACACAGCCTGGCCACATACAGAGATCCAACATGCAGAGAGCACCGTCAGGCATTCTAGGAGCATAAATTACACATTTAGTTTCCTGACAACCTATCACACTTTTGAAGGTCCTGAAGTACCAAGACAATTGAATTTCCCACAACATTACCCCATTTTGAAAAGAAAACACCCCAACTGGTGACAGGTACTCGGGTACTCTGATGGGCTGGTGACAGGTACTCGGGCACTCTATTGGGCTGGTGACAGGTACTCGGGTACTCAGATGTGCCAGTGACAGGTACTTGGGTACTCTGATGAGCTGGTGACAGGTACTCGGGTACTCTGATGAGATGATGACAGTTACTCGGGTACACTGGTGGGCTGGTGACAGGTACTTGGGTACTCTGATGGGATGGTCACAGGTACTCGGGTACTCTGATGGGCTGGCGACAGGTACTCATGTACTCTGATGAGATAACAACAGGTACTGGGGTACTCTGATGAGATGGTGACAGGTACTCGGCTACTCTGATGGGATGGTGACAGATACTCGGGTACTCAGATGGGCTGGTGACAGGTACTTGGGTACTCAGATGGGCTGGTGACAGGTACTTGGGTACTCAGGTGGGCTGGTGACAGGTACTCAGATGGGCTGGTGACAGGTACTTGGGTACTCTGATGAGCTGGTGACAGGTACTCGGGTACTCTGATGGGATGTGACAGGTACTCTGATGGGTTGTGACAGGTACTTTGATTTACTGTGACAGGTACTCTGTGCTGTGAAAGGCACTCTGATGGGCTGTGACAGGTACTCTGGGCTGTGACAGATACTCTGATGGGCTGTGACAGGTTCTCTTTATTTGGGGGAGGAGATCAAGCACTGTAGTGGGTTTTTTTTTTACCAGGTCTCCTCCTAACACACAGAGGAGGAGAACCCAGAAACGGCACTACAGCCATTTATTGACAGTTGTGACCGGCTGTGACTGGACACAATTTCACTGGCTCTTTAACCTGATCGGGGATGGGCTGTGTCCAAGGGACACGCCTCATCGCTGATCGACGCGCTGCGCGCCCCTGGAGGCGCGCACAAGCCGCGATCACGAGCGTTACACATGTGACCGGCTGTGATTGGATACAGCCAGGCATGTGGTAAAGAGACAATTTCATTAGCTCTTTACCCTGATCGGGGATGGACTGTGTCTGAGGGATATGCTTCATCCCCGATCGCCACAGTGCAGGCCCCCAGGGGCCCGCAGGAGCAGCGAGAACGGGAGGATGTCACATGACGCCCACCCAGAGGGAGGAGATGTTCCTGCCGGCGTCTTTTTAAAATGGCCCGGTAAGGAAGTGGTTAAAAATCACTATCCATTCCCCATGATTGCAGAAGTACTTTTTGGCCCTTGTAATGCTCCTGCAACTTTTCAACATTTCATTAGTGATATTTTGCAAAATATGTTGGACTAGTTTGTGATAGCATATCTGGATGATTTTCAAATTTTTTCTGATAATTTGGATAAACATCGCAAGCATGCCTACACTGTCTTAGAGAGTCTAAGGAGGAAGCAACTCTACATAAAACTGTAAAAATGTGAGTTTGGACAAACTAAGATTCAGATCTTGGGATACATCATTTTTGCAGAAGGAGTGAGCATGGATCCCGAGAAGATCAAAGCAGTGGTGGATTGGCTAGGATCATTAAGGAAATACAAAGATTTATTGGATTTGCCATCTTTTATAGAAGATTTATAAGGAATTTCTCCAAGGTAATTGCTCCAATTATGCAGCTGAGGAAGAAGGGGATGCCCTTTTTGTGGTCACCCAAGGCACAGGCTGCCTTTAGTAAACTAAAAACTCTTTTAACTTCTGCACCATTACTGGTACATCCTGACCCTGATGCTTCAGATTCTTCGGTGGGAGCTATCCTTTCCCAGCGAATTGGAGAAAAGATGCAGCTTTATCCTTGTGTTTATGTCATAGATTAGCTGCGGAGCTGATCTGTGTCTTACTGGTTGCATATGTTTTTTACCTTTGCTGCCGTAGGTCTGCTGACACATGTGGTCCCACAAGCAGGTGCTCTGCTCTGGTTGCACTGACTCAGCAGCTATGGGCATCGCTGGCTTCACCTGCTGGTTTATATGCCTTCCTTCCTGCTACTTCCTGTCCAGCCTCCCATGTGTCCCCCTATTTAAATCCCACTGAGATGTCAGGGGATGCAAACATCCAGTGAGGGTAAACAGATCAATTGGCTGCACCTACAGAAATCAAGACCGCAGGGACAAGTGAAAAAGATATATTTATTAGAAAATGGCATGCATCCAACCTATTGGGGAGACCATTCAAACTGGTCACTGAACATGCCCAGCGGATGTGTGATAACAAGGAGAAAAACAGACAGTTGACAAGGTGGTTCCTCACTCTGCAAGCATTCAAGTTCACAGTGGAGCATAGAGCATGGAAACTCCAGAATAATGCAGATATGGGTCCTGGGTCCACTGTCTGGTTGCTCAGCCGCAGGGGCTTGAGCAGAGAGGGGGATAGGTGACGTTATACAAGGCGAGATTATAGATGGACACTATGGGGTTGATTTACTAAAGCTGGAGAGTGCAAAATCTGGTGCAGCTGTGCATGGTAGCCAATCAGCTTTTGTTCAATTAAGCTTGAAAAGCGGATTGGCTTTTATGCAGAGCTGCACCAGATTTTGTACTCTCCAGCTTTAGTAAATTAACCCCTATGTGTCCTCCCGCATGCATTGATTTGGAGTGGACTAAGGCGAGTTTGACCAGCCACCCTGGCAGGGTTGGTTCCGGACCTGATTTTGTAGTCCACTGGAGTCCACCGTCAGGTGGTTTAAATAACCAGGGAGAGAGGAAAGTTTTTGCTCTGGCCTGGGACTCAGGAACCATCAGCCCGAGAGAGCTGATGTATGGAAGTTTGCTTATGGACTGAGACAAAAAAGTTCTACACTCTCTATGTTTTATGGGTGTCTGGGAGAAGCCCTGCACTGCTCAGTTAGGAAAAACTGACATGTTTAGTTAGTGCCTGGATGGCGAGGATTTATTTTCTGTTCTGTTTATTTGATTTTTTTTTTTAATACTGTTTATTACATTTTTTTCATATCAAAAAACAATTTTACAAAATACTCATCCTGGATATTATACACAAACATACTAGTAATCTACATTTACCACATCTTTACCCATTGACACCCTTCAACCCAACATACATACCGACCTCAAATCCTTTCAGCAAACCAACCCCCCAATGAGCACCACCAAAAAAAAAAACATTGGGAAAAAACCCGTAGCCTTTTAATGCAACTCGCATTCTACCCAAATATGAAAACTGTAAGGGAATAATAAAGGAAAGGAAAAAAAAACAAAAAAAAACAAATAAATTGGGAAAAAAAACCTGTAGCCTTTTAATGTGAACTGTGAAGGAAAAGAGAAGGAAAGGAAATAGAAAAAAGAACCCCCCCCCCCCTTAACCCTGTAGTATAAAGTTATACTCTACTCGAATATGATTGTTCCCATCTCAGTTCTTTTATCTTCCCCTCTACAAACGCCCAGCCTCTCCTTTGATAAACCTTATACATCTCCTTGCCCAGTGATACAATCCAAGCACATAAAAGTGAAGACTACCCACTTGCCGACCGCCGATCGGAGATTGACGGCGGCAAAGTGGCTCTGTAAGGCAAACCGCCGTCATACGACGGCGGCCGCCAGATCGCGCACAGTGAGCGCGCGCGCGCCACCGGAGGCGCGCCCGCGCGCTCACTGTGTCCGGGGGGGGCCAGGGAGCGGGTGCGGCGGCTTCGATTGCCGCCGGCCACCCGCGATGCCCCCCCCGGAGTGAATGAGCGGAGGTCCGTGTAAGTAAACACGGACCTCCGCTCTGTGTGAGGGGGAAGGGCTGTGATCACAGCCTTCCTTTACGTGAAGGCTGTGATAACTTCCCTTCCCCAGATAGGCAGTCCCCCATACAGTTAGAACACGCCCAGGGAACATAGTTAACCCTTAGCGCGCCCCCTGCAGGTTAACCCCTTCACTGCCAATGACATTTACACAGTAATCAGTGCATTTTTAC
>BLSH010327817.1:3055397-3068270 GCA_018402905.1 Glandirana rugosa | reverse complement strand
AGTAGTACAGAAACCCCCCCCCCCCCCCATGACCCCATTTTGGAAAGTAGATACCCCCAAGGTATTTGCTAAAAGACATGATGAGCATTTCTAAACAAAGGGCCAGTTTACTGTCCTTCAGACTTTAGTGGGGCCGGACTAGGGCTGGTGGGAGTAGAAAATGTCCTGGCATTCAGTGGGAGTAAACAATGCCCCATCATTAGTGTCAGTGGGAGGACTAGTGCCTTATCATTGATGTCAGTGGAAGGAATAATACCCAATTGTTGGTGTCAGAGGAATAGTGCTATTGTTGCTATTAATAGAAATAATTCTGCCTCAACGTTGGTGTCAGTGGAATTTGTCACGTACCTGGTGGTGGAGTCTGACTTATGCAGGGGTAACCTATCTTGCGACCCTGATTCAAGAAACCCTGGTACACCAGACAGGTGGTTCAGGAGTGAGGATGGCACAAGGGTTGAGCTGTTCACCGGTGACAACTGAAGTGGTTCCTCCGGTCTTGTGCTGGTTGGTAGAATGGTGGTACAGGCTGGGTCGGCAACAGGCAGGCGGTCCAGTACAAGGGGTTAAGCAGAAGAATGGTCGGGCACAGGCAGAGTTCGTTAACAGGCTGGCAGCAAAGGTACAAAGAAGCAGGCAGAAGAGTAGTTGTGGAAACCAAGGTCAATGCAGGCAGAGATCAAAGCAGGGTCAAGACAAGCCGGGTCACAGGACCAGATAATCAGGTAACGGGTTCCTCAGATACACAAACGCTGTAGAACGGACAGCACCGGCTGCATGGTGCTGCTAGCTAAAATAGGCTGTTTGGCACCAATGCCGACACGCACACGCACCTGCTGCGCACGCACAAGCACGTGCACCTGCCTCGTGTGCGCGCGCGCCTGCACGCAGGCATTCCGGACAGATTTCAAGAAGTGTCAGCAGTTGGTCAGCCATCATTGGTGTCAACAGAAGGAATTGTGCCTCATCATTTATGTCAGTGGAAGGAATAGTACCCCATCATTGCTATCAATGGAAAGAATTCTGCCCCAACATTGGTGTCAGTGGGAGGAATAGTGGCCTATCGTTGGTATCACTAGAAGGAATTGCGCCCCATATTTGGTGTCAATGGAAGGAATTGTGTCCCTTTGATGATGTCAGTGGGAAGGACAGTGCTTAAATGTTGGTGTCAGTGATAGGAACTATGCTCCATTGTTGGTGTCAGTGGAAGGAATAGTGCCCCAGGGGCCAGATAAAGGCAAGCGAAGGGCCACAGTTTGGAGACCGCTGCTCTAAACCATGGTAACAAACGCTCCTCTTTATGGGAGAACCAAAGGACTCTTCCCATGGCTCAGGTGGACACTGATTGCAGGTAATGAGCGAGCATGGGGTTCTCCAGCCCAAAAGGTCTGGTCAGGACCCCTAAAACATACAAGCAAATATTTGGGGGGAACACCCTAACAACGCATGGTGCTGCTATAAGACCTCACAAACAAAGCAATATACTACATAGGCATGCGCAGCCTATTGCATTAGGGTGTGCACCCCAAAGCTCAAACACACATGCGTGTGTGTGTGTGTGTGTGTGTATATATATATATATATATATATATATATATATATATATATATATATATACAGTTGTGTTCAAAATAATAGCAGTGTGTTTAAAAAGTGAATAAAGCTCAAAATCCTTCTAATAGTTTTTATTTCCATACACACAAATGCATTAGGAACACTACAAATTCTATTCCAAATCAAAACATGAAGAAAAATATATCAAATTTGTGTTGTTCCTCTAAAAAAATTGAAGAAAAGTGAATATTAGACTGTTCAAAAAAATAGCAGTGTTTGTATTCTTCTTTACAAACGCAATCATTCACTATATAAACTGAAAATATTTGAAGATTTTGCCTTCCTTTGAATCACTGAACTAATATTTAGTTGTACTGTATAACCACTGTTTCTGAGAACTGCTGTACATCTGTGTTACATGGAGTCAACCAACTTCTGGCACCTGTGAACAGGTATTCCAGCCCAGGATGAATGGACTACATTCCATAGTTCTTCTTTATTTCTTGGTTTTGCCTCAGAAACTGCATTTTTGATGTCACCCCACAAGTTTTCTATTGGATTAAGATCCGGGGATTGGGCTGGCCACTCCATAACGTCAATCCTGTTGGTCTGGAACCAAGATGTTACTGGTGTGTTTGGGGTCGTTGTCTTGTTGGAACACCCATTTCAAAGGCATTTCCTCTTCAGCATGACCTCTTCAAGTATTCTGATGTATTCAAACTGATCCATGATCCCTGGTATGCGATAAATAAGCCCAACACAGTAGTATGAGAAACATCCCCATATCATGATGCTTGTGCCACCATGCTTCACTGTCTTCACAGTGTACTGTGGCTTGGATTCAGCGTTTGGGGGTCGTCTGACAAACTGTCTCCGGCCACTAGACCCAAAAAGAACAATCTTACTTTCATCAGTCCACAAAATGTTGCGCCATTTCTCTTTAGGCCAGTCAATGTGCTCTTTGGCAAATTGTAACCTCTTCAGCACATCTTTTTTTCAACAGTGGGATTTTGCGGGGGCTTCTTGCAGATAGCTTGGCTTCTCATAGGCATCTTCTAATTGTAACAGTACTCACAGGTAACTTTAGACCTTCTTTGATCTTCCTGGAGCTGATTGTTGGCTGAGTCCTTGCCATTTTGGCTACTCTTCTATCCATTCAAATGGTAGTTTTTCGCTTTCTTCCACGTCTTTCAGGTTTTGGTTGCCATTTTAAAGCATTTGCGATCATTTTAGCTGAGCAGCCTATAATTTTCTGCACTTCTTTATGTTTTCCCCTCTCCAATCAACTTTTTAATCAAGGTACGCTGTTCTTCTGAACGATGTCTGGAACGACCCATTTTCCTCAGAATTTCAGAGAGAAATGCACTGTAACCAGCATGTACAACATTTGCTGCCTTCCTTCCTTAAATAAGGGCAATAATTGACACCTGGTTTTCAAAGAATGAATGACCTCACTAATTAAACTCCACACTGCTATTATTTTGAACACATCCCTTTCAATTAGTGATTCAATTACACAGAATCAGCAGCATGCATGTCATGACTGTTGGGTCTGTTGGATTTCTATTACTCTATTACACCTGCTAGTAAATGCTTTTTCATGTAGAAATATAATTTCTACCAAAAACAGTGATTGATCAGGTTAATGATGTCTGAACATAACTGTATATATATATATATATATATATATATATATATATATATATATATATATACACACACGCACACACTATGTTGCCAAAAGTATTGGGACGTCTGCCTTTACACGCACATTAACTTTAATGGCATCCCAGTCTTAGTCCGTAGGGTTAAATATTGAGTTGGGCCGCCCTTTGCAGTTATAACAGCTTCAACTCTTCTGGGAAGGCTGTCCACAAGGTTTAGGAGTGCGTCTGTGGGAAGATTTGACCATTCTTCCAGAAGCGTATTTGTGAGGTCAGGCACTGATATTGGACAAGAAGGCCTGGCTCACAGTCTCCGCTCTAATTCATCCCAAAGGTGTTCTATTGGGTTGAGGTCAGGACTCTGTGCAGGCCAGTCAAGTTCCTCCACCCCAAACTCGCTCATCCGTATCTTTATGGACCTTGCTTAGTGTACTGGTCCAAACTATTTGGTGGAGGGGGGATTATGGTGCAAGGATATTTTTCAGGGGTTGTGTTTAGCCCCTTGGTTCCAGTGAAGGGAACTCTTAAGGCATCAGCATACCAAGACATTTTGGACAATTTCATGCTCTCAACTTTGTAGGAACAGTATGGGAATGGCCCCTTCCTGTTCCAATATGAACTTAACAGGGGTGGCGGAAAATTAACTTCAAGTGCAATAATTCACATTATAATAGTAACTAAAACATATAGAATTAAGTGTAACCATCTAAAAAATAAAAATTCCAAAGTGCTATAATGGTGTGAACCTCCCAACTAAAAAGTTGTTGCACTTGAAGTTAATTTGTATGGAAAATATCTGTAGAGGGGGTTTCCACCATCCCTGCTAAGTTTGAGTCTTATTCTCCTTTTCATGTGTATTACATGTGAAATCACATATCACTGGAATTATTGCACTTGAAGTTAATCTGTATGGCAAATATCTATAGAAGAGATTTCCACCATCCATGCCAAGTTTCATTTTTTAATGTCTTATTTTCAGTTAGATGTGTATTATATGTGATGTTATATATCACAGAGACCAGTACTGTGGTAATATTAAAGTTTATTGAGATTTCCATACTAAAGAGGATTGGTTCCACCATTATTGTTAAGTTATTGATCAGTAAGTTAGCTCTGCACTTTTTTTTGTGGTGTGGGAACACATAACAGTGCTTAGCAGCAAGAGTTTTGCTGACAATTTTTTATTTTACCTCTAGTATTTTATTGTAAATAGTAGTGTGGCAATTATGTATTATACTAAAGATCGGCATGTGGAATTAATAAACATCAATGCATTTCAGTTGTGCCCCCCCCCCCCCCACCATGGATAATGTGCCTTCATCTCCCCATCACTGCAGTGATTGGAAGCACTGATGGGCACTGATTGGCAGCACTGATGGGCAGAACTGATTGACAGCACTGATGGGCACTGATTGGCAATACTGATGGGCACTGATAGGAGCCACTGATTGGCAGCACTGATAGGCAGCACTGATTGGCACTGTTTGGTGGCACTGATTAGCACAATAGAAAGCACTGGTTGACAGCAACGATTGGCAGCACTGATGGGCACTGATTGGCAGCACTGATGGATGGCACTGATAGGCAGCACTGATTGGCACTGATAGGTGGCACTGATTGGTAGCACTAATGGTACTGATAGGCTGCACTGATTGGTACTGATAGGTAGCACTGATTGGCAGCATTTAGTGGCACTGATTGGCAGCACTGTTGGGCACCAATTTGCAGCACTGATGGACACTGATAGGCAGTACTAGTACTGATGGGCACTGATAGGTGGCACTGATGAGCATTGATAGGCAGCACTGATAGGCGGCACTGATAGGCAACACAGATGGGCACTGATTGGCACTGATAGGCAGCACTGATGGGCACTGATTGGTGGTACTGGTGGACACTGATTGGCACTGATAGGTGGCACTGATTGGAAGCATTGATTGGCACTGATAGGCAGCACTGATTGCCACTGATTGGAAGCACTGATTGCCACTGATAGGTGGCATTGGTTGGTGCTGATAGGCGGTACAGATTGGCAGCACTGATGGGCACTGATAGGCAGTACTGATTGGCAGTGACAGGTGGCACTGATTGGAAGAACTGATTGCCACTTAAAGGCAGCACTGATGGGCACTGGTGGGCACTGATAGGCAGCACTGATGGCCACTGATTGGCACTGATAGGCAACACTGATGGGCACTGACAGGTGGCACTGATTGGCAGCACTGGTTGGCACTGATGGGAATTGGTTGACAGTGATAGGCAGCACTGATGGGCACTGATATTCAGCACTGATAGGCAGCACTGATGGGCACTGATAGATGGCAGTGATTGGCACTCATAGGCAGCAATGATGTGCACTGATATTCAGCACTTATGGACACTGTTTGGCAGCACTGATTGGCACAGATAAGAACTGGTTGGCAGTGATAGGCAGCACTGATTGGAATTGATATATGGCACTGATTGGCAGCACTGATTGACACTGGTAGGCAACACTGATAGGCACTGATTGGCAGCACTGATGGGCACTGATTGGCAGCACTGATGTGCACTGATTGGCACTAATAGGTAGCACTTATTGGCACTCATAGGCAGCACTGATGGGCACTGATAGGTGGCATTGGTTGGCACTGATAGGCAGCACCGATGGGCACTGATATATGGCACTTATTTGCACTTCTATGCAGCACTGATTGGCACTGATAGAGGGCAGTGATTGGCACTCCTAGGCAGCACTGATGTGCACTGATATGCAGCACTGACAGGTGGCACTGATAGGGGGCTCTGATTGGCACTGACAGGGGGCATTGATAGAGGTGAAGGGGAGTTTCACATTGAGTAGATCATGAGGATTGCAAGAGCCGCTGTATTTCCTGTATTATAACAGCTTGCAGGGAGAGAGAGATCACCTGTCAAAAGTCAGCTGTGATGTCTGGGGTGGGCGGGACCAAACAAGCTATCAAACACCAGCCAATGGGATGGGGTCTGGGCGAGCTGCTACGTGTATGTGGTCCCGCCCCCTTCTTAAGCAGTCCAATCATTGGCTAGTGTTTGATAGCTGCTCGGTCCCGCCCATCCCTGACATTACCGCTGACTTTTGACTGGTGATGGGTGATTGCAACTGCTTGCAGGGAGAGAGAGCGCCTGTCAAAAGTCATTGGTGATGTCGGGGATGGGCGGGACCGAGCAGCTATCAAACACCAGCCAATGGGCTGCTTGAAAGGGGGCGGAGCCACATACACGTAGCGGCCAGCCTAGACCCCATCCCATTGGCTGGTGTTTGATAGCTTGTTGGGTCCCACCCACCCCCGACATCACCGCTGACTTTTGACAGGTGATCTCTCTCCCTGAAAGCTGTTACAATACATGGAAGTTTTACACACCACACTCTGCTGTGGACTTGGCGCTGACTGGATTGTTAGAAATAAGTGCCAAACCAAGTACTAAACCTGCAATGTACACAACTTTGCACATAAAGACAATAAAAACAATGAAATATAACCTTAACCATAAACAAACATATACTGCAACTGATATTCGTTAATATCTTAGATAATATGTGTTGGCACATATATCAAAGTGCTTAATAGTCTATATCTTAGATAATATGTGTTGGCATATATATCAAAGTGCTTAATAGTCCATATCTTAGATAATATGTGCACCCTGTATTGGTTTTTACTGACCATAAAAACCATAAAAAAACCATATGCTCTGAAGATACGAGATGTGCAGCACCTGAAACTACAGATACTGGAAGCCTCTGCTAGCATTTCTCCTGCGGTGTTGCTATCAGTGTGTGAAGAGTGGGAGAAGAGGGTTGCATTGACAATCCAACACAATGGGCAGCACATTGAACACATTTTATAAGTGGTCAGAAACTTGTAAATAACTCATGAAAGAATAAAGTTACGTTAAAACCAAGCACCATTGTTTTTCTTGTGAAATTCCCAATACGTTTGATGTGTCACATGACCTTCTTCCTATTGAAAAAACAAAAGTTGGATTCAAAATGGCTGACTTCAAAATGGCCACCATGGTCACCACCCATCTTAAAAAGTTTCCCCCCTCACATATACTAATGTGCCACAAACAGGACATTAATATCACCAACCATTCCCCTTTTATTAAGGTGTATCCATATAAATGGCCCACCCTGTATATTAATACACTGTCTGCACTGACTATATATATATATAGTCTACACTGAATGCACTGTGTATATATATATATATATATATATATATATATATATATATATAACTGTTGTGCTCATAAGTTTAAATACCCTGGCAGAATTAATGTTTTCTTGGCCATTTTTCAGGGAATATGAATGAGAACACAAAAACATTTCTTTCACTAATGGTTAGTGTTTGGCTGAAGCCATTTATTATCAATCAAACGTGTTTACTCTTTTTAAATCATAATGACAACAGATACTACCCAAATGACCCTGATCAAAAGTTTACATACCCCAGTTCTTAATACCGTGTATTGCCCCCTTTAACGGCTTGAAGTCCTTTGTGGTATTTGTGGATGAGGCTCTTTATCTTCTCAGATGGTAACGCTGCCTATTCCTCTTGGCAAAAAGCATCCAGTTTATGGAAATTCTTGGGCTGTCTTGCATGAACTGCATGTTTGAGATCTTCTCAGATTTGCTCAATGATATTGAGGTCAGGAGACTGAGATGGCCACTCCAGAACCTTCACTTTATTCTGCTGTAGCCAATGACAGGTTTACTTGGCCTTGTGTTTTGGATCATTGTCATGTTGGAATGTCCAAGTACGTCCCATGCTCAGCTTCCTGGCTGATGAATGCAAATGTTCCTCCAGTATTTTTTGACAAAATTTCCAGTGCCTTTGTAACTCACACATCCCCAAAACATCAGCTATCCCCCTCCGTGTTTCACAGACCTTGTTGACTCCTCACCGAATGTAACATTTATGGTTGTGGCCAAAAAGCTCAATTTTGGTCTCATCACTCCAAATGACTTTGTGCCAGAAGGTTTGAGGCTTGTCTCTGTGCTTTTTGGCGTATTGTAAGTGGGATACTTTGTGGTATTTGTGTAGAAATGACTTTCTTCTGGCGACTCGACCATGCAGCCCATCTTTCTTCAAGTGCCTCCTTATTGTGCATCTTAAAACAGCCACACCATTTTATAGGGAAGTATATCCATTAAGATCAGGTAGGCTTCATTCCCGGGCGCCAGGGACCTGATCAGATCCGCAGAGCGGTAGATCTCATCTCACTCCTCAGATCCAGATGGGATGGCGGCCCCGCCCAAGAGGGACTCGTACTCTCAGTTGATCTACAAAAAGCATTTGACACATTGGGATGGCCCTTCCTCTTTGAGGTCTTAGGACGATGGGGATTTGGACAGAAATTCTTACAGACCCTCAAAGCCCTATATTCCAACCCTAAAGCATGCATTAAACTACAAAACTACCAATCTGATTCATTTCTCATTCATAGGGGCACAAGACAAGGCTGTCCACTATCCCCATTGATCTTTGCCATCGCTATCGAGACCTTGGCAATTGCTATTAGGGAACATCAAGGCATAAGGGGAGTGAGATGCGGCCCGCATATACATAAATGCGCCTTTTTTGCGGACGATCTGCTGTTATTCATTACCTCTCCTCTTACCTCAGTCCCAAATATTTTTCAACTTCTCCACGAGTTTGGCAAAGCCTCGGGTTTGAAAGTTAACACATCCAAATCGGTCGCCCTTAATATTAACCTACCTGAAACAATAGTCCAAAGGCTTAAGGAACGATTCAACTTCGCCTGGCATTCAGACTGCATCCCCTACCTGGGGATCCACTTAACAGCCAGTATTGATCAACTTTATAACACGCACTACCCTCCCATGTTTAAAAATCTAGCCAAGACTCTCGATAACTGGGGGAGGCTCGGCCTCTCCTGGTTGGGAAGGGTGAACTCGGTCAAAATGACTCTCCTGCCTAAGATTTTATACTTGTTTAGATCTCTCCCCATCCCGATCCCAAAACATCAACTGCTTAAACTGCAATCCCAGATCAAGAAATTCATATGGGGTAAGAAGGACTTTAGATGTCCATCTGCAGTTCTCATGAGACGTCGGAACCAGGGAGGGTTGGGAGTCCCCAATCTATGGAAATACTATCAGGCAGCCCAGCTAGCTCAATTCTCTATTATTCACTCATGGTCCGACAGACCAGATTGGGTAAGGATTGAGAAACAGGCTGTCCCCTGCAACACCTTGGACTATCTGGTGTGGGTGCAACCCAAGTCCAGACTGCCAATTCTCTCCCCCACACTATCCCATTCATTAGCACTCTGTGACTCCCTACTGAGGCATATGAACTTTTCCTCCCCCTTCTGTCCACTTCAACATTTGTTTAATAACCCCCGTTTCCCTCCAGGTCAGGACATCCGTTCCTTCGAATGGTGGACCAACAAGGGGTTATACAGAATTGGCCACTTTCTGTCCCCCTCCGGGCCCATTTCTCTGCAACATTGCACAGAGAACTTAGATATGCCCCCCAGCGAAAGGTTCAGGTTTAACCAAATTCATCACTTTATAACCAAGGTTTGGAGAGCTGCCCCAGCCCTAACGACCATTACCCCCTTCGAATGGGGGTGCTCAGACATTTCAAACCAAAAAGGGGGTATCTCCCTAATATATGCTTCACTGTCAGATCAACCGGAGAAACCTCCGTATGCTAAATGCTGGGAGGAGGACCTGGGGAAGACCTGGGATGCCGTTAAGTGGTTTTCTCTATTATTGTGCTCTTTCAAAGGTTTAGTTGAAGCGGTAGTAAACCCATGCATTTAACAGGTTAAAAACCAGTCACATTTCCGGCACGTGCCGGAAATGTAACACTCCCATTGGTTGTGCTCTAAACCAAACTGTCAAACCATCCAGTGGCTGGTGTCATAACTGATCACATGTGCAGCATCATGGCAGTTGTAGATTAAACAGAGGCCAAGATGGCAGCTTCCTTGGCTGAAAATGATAGGAGGGTTTACTACCACTTTAATACTTCTTTGATGGAAGCAAGCATTAAGGTAATGTCTAGGTGGTACTTGGTGCCAACTCGTCTTTCGGTCATGTTCCCAGGCTTATCCCCACTATGTTTCAGAGGCTGTAATCTCCAGGGCTCTTACTTTCACATCTGGTGGGAGTGCCCTAGAATTAGGGTTTTTTGGAATAGGATCTTTGCTCTGCTAAGGAACATTACAGGCCAAGTAATCCCCCAAAATCCGTAAATCGCCTTACTAAACTATAGGCCAGATGGACTCTCCAAATGTTTAAACTTACTCATTTTATTCTCTTGGGGGCTAAGCTTACATTGGCTAGGGCATGGAAGAAACCCTCGGTCGCGTTCAGCGCCGCCAAAAAGAAAATCACGTGGATCATGATCCAAGAGAAGCACGCCAGCTTTCTCCTAGACACATCAGTTAAGTTTGATAGCATATGGGACCCGTGGAGGTCCTACCTGGAACAGCCCGGGCAACTCACCCCATTAGCATAGTTTGGTCTGCCTCCCTGGTGTCTCTCGTATCATTTTTTTATATCTCTTGCTCACTTTCTTTTCTTTCTTTCCCACTTCCCGCTTTCTTTCTCTCCTAACTTCCTTAATATGTGAGTTTCTATTTATAGTTACCTTGCAGTTCTAGTTTCTTTGAATGTATATGGTCCCCTGGGATCAGGGGAACCCTAGAGTTCATTAGCACATCCAGTTGACTCACTCCACGGACCTTGGATCACACGCAATTGGATAGACCTAGGTGGTCCGAGTCCGGTCCCTCCCAACACAGTTTGATCCCAGATGGGGTGTTGGGTGGAGTTCCTGGGACTGTCTCCTCGGCCCTCCGGGTTTGAGGGATTTTATTCTGGATAAGGTCATCCCTGATATTATTTTTGTATGTGATCTAATGCACCTTCTATAGACAGGGCAAGGCTTTCCCTTGCCCACTGTATGACTTGTTTTTTGTATTTGTTGAAACTCAATAATAAAAAAAAAAATTTTAGTTGGTCTACCTGACCGTGGTTTGGTTTCAAAAGAACCCCTCATTTTCCATTTCTTGATTAGAGTTTGAACACTGCTGATTGGCATTCTCAATTCCTTAGATATCTTTTTATATCCCTTTCCTGTTTTATACAGTTCAACTACCCTTTTCCGCAGATACTTTGACAATTCTTTTGCTTTCCCCATGACTCATAATACAGAAATGTCAGTGCAGTACCGGATGAAAGATGCAAGGGTCTGTCAGGAGTCCAGAAACTCATTGACCTTTTATACACACACACTAATTACAAGCAAACAGATCACAGGTGAGGATGGTTACCTTTAATAGCCATTCAAACCCCTTTGTGTCAACTTGTGTGCATGTTATCAGGCCAAAATCACCAGGATATGTAAAATTTTGATTAGGGACACTTGAGTAGTTTCTGTTGTCATTGTGATTTAAAAAGAGTAAACACAGTTAATTGATAATAAATGGCTTCAGCCAAACACTAACCATGAGTGAAAGAAATGTTTTTGTGTTCTCATTCATATTTCCTGACAAGTGGCCAAGAAATCATAAATTCTGACAGGGTATGTAAACGTATGTGCACAACTGTATATATATATATATATTTATTAATACCATGCCTACACTGTATATATAGTTTACACTGACTAGACTCTATATACAGTATCTCACAAAAGTGAGTACACCCCTCATATTTTTGTAAATATTTTATTATATCTTTTCATGTGACAACATTGCAGACATGACACTTTGCTACAATGTAAAGTAGTGAGTGTACAGCTTGTACAACAGTGTTGCTGTCCCCTCAAAATAACTCAACACACAGCCATTAATATCTAAACTGCTGGCAACAAAAGTGAGTACACCCCTAAGTGAAAATGTCCAAATTGGGGAAATTGTCAATATTTTGTGTGGCACAATTATTTCCCAGCACTGCCTTAACCCTTGTGGGCATTGAGTTCACCAGAGCTTCATAGGTTGCCACTGAAGTCCTCTTCCATTCCTCCATGACGACATCACGGAACTGGTGGATGTTAGAAACCTTGCGCTCCAAAGTGTCATTTCTTCAGTGTTGTCACATGAATAGGTATAATAAAATATTTTCACAAATGTGAGGGGTGTACTCACTTTTGTGAGATACTGTATTTCCGCTGATGCAGGAGTGCCAGTGAGGGAGTGGAGCTCATTCTAGCTCCTATGACCACTGAAGAGAGGAGAGAAGGAATCCCTATTGTGGCACATCCATGCTTGTAATGTGATAATGAAAGAGGAGAGAAGTCACCAGTATCCTCGATCTTACTCGAGGTGAGGGAGTGACCGTGAGGACGTAGTCGCCTTTATGTCATAGAGTGTTTTCACTCATGTGGGGAGTGTAAACACTTTTATAAAATAATATGGATAAGTACACTGTTGTGACTTCTTTACTGTGAAACCTCGCGTTCCAAAGATTGTAGGTGGTCAAGGCACTACAGCAGTACCTCCTTACCTTCTCCTGAAGTCACCGTTGGATACTTCGAGACCACTTGAGTTACGGGTGTTCCCAATTCCGTCACGACCCTTTATTAACACGGTGTGTTTTATAACTGTTAAAGGGGTTAAACCTGTAAAAGTGAATCCCCACATGAGTGAAAACAAC
>BLSH010327817.1:3037151-3049639 GCA_018402905.1 Glandirana rugosa | reverse complement strand
TGGAGTCCGGGTCGGGGTTAGGAGTTACAAATTTTCCTCTTGTCCTACTCTAACAAGGTGTTGTACTAACAAACCTAGAGTAGGTAGTCCTGTGTAGGGGTTCTACATCGTACAGAAGACACCGGGAAGGTCTGTGTGTCTCACACAAACACCTACCGAGAACAAGTTCCGGGTTACCGTTGTGTATAGTACGTCCTATACGACAACATGTTAATGGTCTGTTTTAAGATCTCCGTTTTAGTTAATAAATGATCAGTCGGGTCCGACGTCTTGACTATCGGGAGTGTTCTCGAACAGTCGAGAAACTTCTTGTTCTACACGTATAAAATTTCTTTATTATTTTCGATATGTCCATGTTTCCAGGTAACGGTAAAATATAATGTCCTGGAGTGGATGTGGCTTCCTTCAATGCTCTATCTGCTAGGGCATTTTCTTTGGCTATATCAGTTTGCTGACCTGTGTGTGTCCTGTAATATAAAATGGCAATGGACCTTTGTACCTGTATAGCTTTTATTATTTCTTTAAAATATGCACATCTTGTTCTTCAAAGAGCTGACAAGCTCTTGTGAGGGCTATCAGTTCTGCAGCCTGGGCTGACTAGTAAATAATTGATTTTGCCTCTAGAATTTTGTCTGGTAATTGTACAACAGCATATCCTGCATGATATGTGTTGCCATTGGGCCTTGAACAAGAGCCATCCACAAACACACTCTGTGTGTCTGGAAGGGCCACAGAAGACATGCTACATCTTGGGGATGTGTCCTGATGGATGAGATCCAAACAATCATGTTGTGGAACAATCTCATCCTGTTCTCCTTTTAAACATTGAGGATTGGGGCTGGGCCTGAGGTAGGAGAAGCATATTTTATCTTTAGCTTAGGGTTGGAGTCTTGGAGAGCAGTATAACCTTATAACCACTAAGCCTTGGGGCTAACATATGTTGGGTGTGTAAAGTGGTATCCTGTCCCAGAGTGAATGATGTAGCCATTTCCACCACCATCACACAGGATGCTAAAGCTCTGAGACATGCAGGCATGCCTTGAACCTGTACCAGAACTATCTTTGAGGAAAAAACAACAGGGCGGAGCTGGCCTCCATGTTCCCGAGCTAGGACTCCCGCCATCGTTTTACAGTTGTCCCTGGAATCAGGCAGGCCTAGACTAGGGACCGTTACCATAGCATTTTTCAAATACACAAAAACGTTACACATTTCCTTTTTACACAATCTGGCATATCAGAACCTGTGGCATGTCTCAGGAGATTGTCATAGTAGGAACAGTCAGGTATTCATTGGCGGCAGTAACCAATTATGGCAAGAAAGGTAAGCATGTCCTTCTTGGTCAATGGGCGGGGCAGACCCATGAGAGCCGCAGCTCTCTTGTAACTGACTTTCCTTTCTCCTTTTGTGAGGACAAAACCAAGGTACACAACAGTTTCCTGGCACCACTGCAATTCTTCTAAACACATTATGATCACTTTTTTCAAATACACAGTTTATGAGATCCACATTGTCCTCCTGTCCGGCTGCCTGATTTGAAGTAGGACCGAACCATGATGGGAAGTCCAGGACCTCAGTGTGGCCTGGAGCACAATCGAGTAGACTACAAGTGAGTCCACATGGCCCTGGGGCATTCTACACCAGATAAATTGGCGATTCTTTAAACACAAGGCAAAGATTGGCCATGTCTCCTTATCCACAGGGACGGAAAAACATTTATCAGATTAATCACTGTAAAACACTCTGCATCGGATGTAATGGAGGACAGGAGTGATGGCACATCTGGCACTACTGGGGCAATGGGGACCACAAGTTAATCTATGGCTCACAGATCCTGTACAAATCTGTAGCTACCACTGGAGCAATACCTTACTCCTTTTATTTGCTTAAAGGATACTGTTTATGGTACACAGGTTTTGTCCATGCCTTAAGAGTGGCCTTGTAGGGGGTGCAGGAAAATGGGGCCAACATCAAAAGAATTTTCCTGCCCATACTCTGTCTGACCTGGAGGTGGACTGTGGGTGTCACAATCAGTGTTAGGAAGGAAATTATTGGGACCTTGGTGGATTGCACTACAATCCCACCCTTTTTTGTGGTTTTGATATTAATGTTTACATAAATAAACTAAATGTGAACAAGTATGGTGATGCAAGCTGTCAATGTGTGCTGTAATCTTCATTTTTAGTTCTCGGACATCAAACCACATCAGACAGGTGGATTGATGCTTCACTCTTTTCTGCACTATCTAGAAACTAAACAAAATGAAAAATCTTAGTGAACAATCATTACATTTCCCTCCTAGAAATAAACAAATAGTTAGCAATAAACACATATAAATCACAAAATACAAAACATATGGCCATGTTGTTTAATAAGAGTGCACTCTTTTCTATTCATATTAAATGAGCTCATTAATTAATTAATCACCACGTGGATTTTCATTAAAGGACGTCCATCAAAAATTATCACTAATAATTCACCATAACCTTTATAGTATATTCATAACATTTTTCACAAAGATTATACATTACCAAATCCATTGATTTTTTTATTTCAACCTCTTCCCATACAGATCTTGAAAGCTTCTGTATTAACAAAAAACTTATAAAACAATCATTAGTGTTGTATTTTAAAGCGTCATACTTCATTACAATCACCACTCAAAACAATACATAACATACATAGACATCTCCAGTGATCATTCACCATTGTCCTATCATATACTGTTAGCGCTGTACTAAAATAAAAACAAAACAAAAGTACCAACAATCTGTATATGACAGAACAGAAAACCCTCGGCCAGATCAAAAACTATAAAACAGCTGGCTGCAGGTGACATCCATCCTAACATGGATGGGTGGACTGGAAGTGATGGGTTTGTTATATTTACATTTTTATTAATTACTCTCACATATCAGAAATTAATACTCCAGTGATAATCTCAATATCACACCCTAATTCTAATATATATCCACAGATATATTTCCTTAAAGGAGGACATTTTTTTTATAAATATACTATTTCCACTATTAAAGGATATTTCATTTAATTCTATACTTTGTGCACTTGCCTATTGTATGCGTTTACCATGTTTGGAAAACAGATTCCTGGGGAAAAGGATCAACACGGCCCATTATTTCTGTCCATCCTGCTAAATTGTCCACCCATGGGTTAACTAGATAGTAATTAGTTTTACATACGCGGGCTACGAAGTCCTTGCATGTCTCGCCTATTTCCGGAGGGGGGATAGTTTTACTTTCCTTCTCGCCCATTATTGAATATCAGAAAGGTCTAAATATTGTAATAATTGTGGACAGATTGAAAAAAGTTTCCCTGTCTCTATAAGTCCTCTCACTGTTAATCCTTCTTGAAAAATTATTGGTGCATGTAAATTGAATCTTACTACCTGGACTCGGGGTTTACCCTCAACAAATAGTGGACCCTTCCCGATCTTTGAATGATATCCCCCCGGCACACTTGCTACTAAATATGTAACTGTTTCCCTGATCACAGACTAAAACACCACTTACACATTCATGACACTTACCCGACATTTACAATTCGTATTCTTATACTTTAAACATAATTTCTTATGCTCTAAGCGATAGAAAAGACAAGCAAAGAGGATCTGAGATATCGGACTCAACCCGTCAGTCTATTTCAATATATGTGTACACATTTCAATTTTCAGTGTTACCAAAACACCTTATTGGTCTCTCAGGACCTAATAGCCACTCAGGACTTAGTATTGGTCACTCAGGACCTTGTATTGGTCGCTCAGGACCTAGACTCACCCAGAGTCTTTTCCGTGTTACCAGAACACTTTAGGTCTATCTCTACCCCGCACAGATCTGATAGTTGTGAACACAGGTAAAATAAAAATGTAACACTTACCGGACAGTTGTCTTGACTATCCTGCCCGACTACGCCAGTTAGTTGGGGTACCCTTTTCATAGGTCAGATAGACTGATAGCCCTTCCCGGGTTGGACCTCCTCTCAGGGGGCCCGGAGATCGATTTGTTTCAACAGACACAAGACAGGCAGTGGTGTTGTTCAGAGTGATCTGATTAGTACTTTTATTCTCTCAGTTTATATAGTTATTTTCTGCTAATCAGAAATACATAACAAGATGAAACGTTTCCCATAACAATGTAATGAAGACCATAACAGAAACGATAGTCAAAATATATGACGGGAATGGAGCTTGGCTAGCAGATGCACAAGCGTCATTTCGGGAAATAACATGTTTTGCTCAAACTTGCTTATCTGGTGAGAAATGTGTGTGAGAACTTCTATTCAAACTTTTGACTAGTTTGAAATGGCTGCTGTAAATCAAAATAGAACTGAATAGGTATAGCATATTACTTCATATTACTTCACTTTTATATATGTATAATTAGCAGCTGTTGTTGTGATTGTAAAAAGGATTCGGGGGCTGGGTGTAATGGCAGAGCTCTATGTAGGTCACTGTCTATCAAAAGATGTCCACCCCTTAATTTGCATACTCACAAAGTACAAACAATCATAGAGAAGTATAGGCATATATAATAAAATCCGGAACGGACGTGACGTCACTTCCTGAAGACGCCTGATTGGCGAAACGAACATCGGAGACATCCCGTACAGCATTGCTTCCGGGTCCATAGTATTCCTATCGCAGTCTAGCACTGATACGAGGCTTGGAACACACGCCATCGCCGGATCCATTAGCGTTATTGACTTCCCCACTAACCTCGCATAGACTGGCTGATTACACCCAGTGCCGGGATTCTGGTACAAAAAGATGTGAGTGTAAACCTCTTGTTTTTACTGCAAATTTTTAATTGAATAAATCTACTACACTATGAGAGTTTTCTTATTGTCTCCTGTGGATTCATTCTCATTACCTTAGAATGGGTCTGTACTTCCAGTGGAGAAAGATCAACCCTTGGGAAACCTAAGGTTTTTTCCAGATGCATGAACTGACCTCCTGTAAAAAGTGGTCATAATGATCTGGTGAGTTGCCATCTTTACCATAGAACGAACACTGGTGGAATAAGTCACTTTACAAGAAAAGGAACGATTCACATGGTGTTGGGATTTACTTATGGACTATTGAGCACTTTGATATATATGCCAACACATATTATCTAAGATATGGACTATTGAGCACTTTGATATATATGCTAACACATATTATCTAAGATATTAACGAATATCAGCTGCAGTATATGTTTGTTTATGGTTAAGGTTATATTTCATTGTTTTTATTGTCTTTATGTGCAAAGTTGAGTACATTGCGGGTTTAGTACTTGGTTTGGCACTTCTTTCTAACAATCCAGTCAGCGCCAAGTCCTTTCAATCTAAAACTGTTTAACAGGCAGCATACCAGCTCTTTTGGATGCATTCACAGCAGCCCAGTGGTCAGATACACTAACATGCACACCCGGCACACCCCGTGCGCATGCCTATGACTACAGCGCACGCATGGCATTTACTCCTGCAAGGCTATTTAAAAGCATCTATACGTATAAAGAAAATATGCAAAATATGGGGATTTGGTCACACTATATGGCCATAAAGTGCCAAGCCCACTAACTGCGTCAAAGTACCCCAAT
The DNA here is from genome assembly GCA_018402905.1 of Glandirana rugosa. Lineage (NCBI taxonomy): Eukaryota > Metazoa > Chordata > Amphibia > Anura > Ranidae > Glandirana > Glandirana rugosa. The sequence continues at coordinate 3,044,044 of BLSH010327817.1, read as the reverse complement.
TTTCAGTGGGCTCTACACTAACCATAGAATGAAAGTTCCTGTCTCTAAACCATGAAAGCAAACGCTCCTCTTTATGGGAGAACCAAAGTACTCTTCCCATGGCTCAGGTGGACACTGATTGGAGGTAATGAGGGAGGATGTGGTTCTGCAGTCTCTGGCCATCTCCTGTATCATGTCTCTGACCATCTCCTGTATAAGGTTGACACATCATCCCTTTGTAGCCATGTGCACCCTTGGGAGTAGCATTAGTTGTGGTTCACCTGATAGCTGCCCTCAATCCCACCATATCTCACACATCTGTAGACACTGACAAGGCCGGCTCTTGTTTTTGTTGTTTTGTTTAGAGGAAATAACTTGGATGGGGAAAAGGGGTGACTATGGGATGCCCCAGGAATTATTGTACACGACTTCCATATACATTCCTGTATATGCACACTTGCCCTACAGACTGTCCTTCTGCAGACTGTTACTCCTCTCAACACTCTCCAGCACTCAGCTTTCTGACGGTTTCTCCTCACAGTTCTCTCCAGCACTATACTGGCAGACTATTGCTAATTCACCTCTCTCCAGCACATCACTTGATTTCCAGCTTGAAAGGAAATTTATCAAGCTTCTCTATTCCTTTCTCTTAACCGCAGCTAGCACATGGTGAGGCCTACACTCTGTCAGCAGGACCTAAGGACCACCCATTACAGGCCGGTGATATCTAGCGAAGTACTTGAGTGCTAGCTGGGCCTTTGATGGACTACAACTTCCAGCTTACCCCTCTTCCAGGCCACCACACTGACCTGCTTTCCACGCAGTGACACTACTTCCCATGACTGGCTTCCAAGGCCTCCACAGACTTTCCACTATTCCTCTCCCTGCCTGCTCCAGCACTTTCTCTTCCAGCTCCCAGAATCTGTCACTCACCAACTCCAGTGGACTCCGTAGCACCTCTGCTGCTCTCCTGTTCCCTTGTGCGACTCCAGGAATCACCTCCACTCCTGGCTGCACCCGAACCTCCAGGTCTCAAGGTCACCCCCCCAGACTGGGGGCTCCCTCCTGGGTAGAGGCCTCGACAGCACCTCTGCTATATCTTCACACTTCCACCTCCAGCGACTCCTCCCAGGCTGACCCAGCCCTGAGTATATGAGAAGGCCTGCCCCCTGCCAATCCAGATTTCGGATTAGTCAGGGCTTCTCATGACACTCCAGATGATGACACCTCCTGTCCCACCTTCATTCTGGAAAGTTCCAGTGCTTCCCAGAAGAAGGTAGGAGGGTCTAGTGACATCATTTGTTGGACTGCCCCAGTCCTACCCAAAACCCAGATCAAAACATTCAGGCCTGCTCTTACACTCAGGCCTGACTAAATTTCACCTCTCCTGCAAAAAACCTATCTCACAAAAATGCCTAAACTATGGGAGTGCTACACCTTTAATCCAGGACACACATTAATTACACAGGTTCTGTTAGAAGACTGTGCTGAGGGTTAATTGCATTTGATTGTTGTTTCCTCTAGGTCATGGAGGAGCAGCTCTATTTGACATTCCTGCTTCCTGTAGCAAGTGCTGTCTGATCTACAGCATGTAACCGTCCTTCCTGAGCAACTTGTGCCTGTTATCTGTTCCTGTCTCCTGTTCCTGTGACTTGGCTTGCCCGACCTTGTCTGAACTCCGCCTGTACCAACCCTTGGCCTGCCTACGACCATCCGATTGCCTGATCCTTCTGCACCTCTGCTGTCAGCCTGTTAACGAACTCTGCCTGTACCCGACCACTCTTTTGCCTGTTCCTCTGTACCGCAACGCCAGCCAGTTGCCGACCCAGCCCGCACGACCACGCTTCTGCTGCACGAGTGCTCCAACGGACCCATAACCATCACCAGTGACCCAGTCCGACCCTCTGCTCTCCTGTACTCCCGAGCCACCTGTCTGCTCTACCAGGGGTTCCCGAGTCAGGTTAGTAAGGGAGGTTGCCTACTGCATAAGTCAGACTCACCTACCAGGTACGTGACAGTATCAGACAGCCATGACCGAGTCTGCGCAGAGGCCCTCCCTTACGCATGAACTGTGTGAGCACCTGTCCAGCCTTAGCCAAGTGGTAAAGGACTTGCAAGCTGGCTATCTTCGGCTGGAGGACCATATCCGGGAGCTCCCCCAGCATACCATTATGTCTGCACCTATGGAACCAGAGGTGCCCCTGCCCGAACGTTTTTCAGGGGACCATAGGAAATTTCGGGCTTTCCGTGTCTCCTGTGAACTTTTCTTTGCCCTGCAACCCCGCATCTTTGCCCAGGAAGATACCAAGGTGGGACTGGTGATCAGTCTGCTCCAGGAAGGGCCACAGACCTGGGCCCACCGGTTGCTAGAGCAGAAGGCTCCCGAGACCACGACCCTTGTACAATTCTTCCAGGCTATGGCCCGACTGTACGAGGACCCGCATCTAGCCTCTTCTGCAGAAGCTGTGCTCCATGCTCTCCAGCAGGGCCACCGTCCTGTTGAGGACTATGTATCGGAGTTCAGGCACTGGAGTGCCGATACCGCATGGAATGATGCAGCCCTCCGGTTCCAGTTCTGGCTGGGGTTGTCCGAGCCTCTCAAGGACGAGCTGGCTCGTGTGGGTATTCCCCCAGCCCTGGATGCCCTGATCGACCTGGCCATCCGGGTTGATCGCCGGCTGCGGGAACGACTTGCAGAGAAGTCTGGCGCCCTCACGTACTCCTTCCCCTCCGGGTACTCCTCTGTACCCCGGCTGAACACACCACAACGCCCAGCTCTTTCCCCTGAAGAAAGGCAGAGACGTCTTACCAGTGGCCTATGCCTGTATTGCGGGGGTGTTGGACATTTGGTGCGGACTTGCCCCGTCAAATCAGGCAAAGTCTCCACACGTAACTTAGGGGAGATACTGGCCATCCCTGATGCCAAGATGCATGCGGTACTCACCCTAGTGCTGCAGCTGCCCAGTGGGGACCTCCCCATTTTGGCCATTATAATCTCTGGGGCTTGCGGCTGCTTCATGGACTTAAGTTTTTATCAGAGAAGCAGGCACGATCGTCGCGTTCCTACACGCATGCGCACGAACGCTCGTTCTAGACGGTCGCAGCTACGCATGCGCACGAACGTTCGTCCGGCAAGGCGCAATCCGCGCCTTCAGCACAACCAATGAGATGGATTGTTGCCCTATATAAGGCAGCCTCTGTGTCACACAAATCGCTGGATTGTCTCAGCTCACCAGTGTTCCTGAACCTGTGTCCTGTATTCTGCTTGAACCTTCTGTTGTGACCCGGCTTGATCCTTGACCTTGCTCCTGAACTTCTCCATTACTTTGACTTCTGGCTTGCCTCACGGACTTCTCTTCTGCCTGACTCCTGTGTTTGACCCCTGGCTTGTTACCGGGACTCTGCCTTATCCTGCCTCTGGTATCAGCACACCTACCTGAAGCACAGACTGTTCTCTTGTGGTTGTCCCTGGCCTGGCCCCCGGACTCACTCAGCTGCTGCTGCTGCTGCTGCCTGTGCTGACCCAGCTACACCGGTTACCTGTCTCCATCTCCGGAGTTGCTGCATCTTTGCCAAGCCTTTACAGACTATTCCTTCTAGAGACTTTATCCACTGGAAGTCTGTTGCCACTGAGTTCCAGTCCACACGGACCTTCGGTGCACTTCTGCTCAAGTCCATCGGCAGCTCTGGTAACCCGTGCTTCTTTGCGCATCATACCTCCTGTGCCCAACTTCAGGGGTATACTGCGTTCAGCCGCAAGGGGAGCCTCCCTCAGCATTTCGGCCTCGGATCAGGTACGTGACAGTTTTGCAGCCTTCCACCAGATACCCCTCTGGCCCAAGAGGCACCCGATGAATCTTCGCTTGGCCGACGGGTCCCCTCTCAAATCCGGGTCTGTGACCCATGAGACCATCCCCATCTTGACCCGGACATCTGACGGCCATTCAGTACTCTTGCTCCTTGATGCTATCGCGTCACCACTAGCACCGGTTATCCTCAGACTTACCTGGCTTCGGGCACACTGCCCCTACATCAACTGGGTCACTGGCAATGTTCAGTTCAACTCCACTTACTGCCAGCACCACTGCTTTCCCCCGCCTACTGTACCCGTCTTAGCTGCATCCCGCTCAGACCCAGATCCGGATTTGGAAACCCGCCTTGCTTTACCCTCAGTATACCACGAATACCTGGATGTGTTCAGTAAGAAGGGGGCGGATGTCCTGCCTCCACATCGCCCATATGACTGCCCCATAGAGCTCCTTCCTGGCACGGAAGTACCTTTCGGCAGAATTTATCTGCTCTCGGAGAAGGAGTTAGCCGCCCTCAAATCCTACCTGGATGAGAACTTGGAGAAGGGATTCATCCGGCCCTCTACTTCTCCTGCAGGGGTCGGAATTTTCTTTGTAGAAAAGAAGGATGGATCCCTGAGACCCTGTATTGATTACAGGGACCTGAACAAAATTACGGTCAAGAACCGGTGCCCCCTCCCGTTGGTCCTGTTGTTGTTCCAGAGGCTCGGTACTGCCAACATTTACTCCAAACTGGATCTCCGCGGAGCCTATAATCTCCTTCGGATCAGGGAAGGGGATGAATGGAAGATGGCCTCCCGGACCCGGTTTGGCCACTATGAGTACCTGGTCATGCCGTTTGGACTTTGTAATGCACCAGCCACATTTCAGCACCTTGTCAATGACATCTTATGGCACTTCCTAGATCTGTTTGTGGTGGTGTACTTAGATGATATTGTCATCTTCTCCCCTTCCCTGGAGGAGCACCGTAACCACGTTAAGAAGGTTCTAAGCCGCCTTCGTCAACATGGCATCTATGCCAAGGCAGAGAAATGCGCATTTGAATGCTCAAGTATCTCTTTCCTGGGGTTCATTCTCTCTGTTTCGGGCATCACAATGGATCCCCAGAAGGTCTCTGCCATAGTAAACTGGCCGGCACCAACTGATAAGAAAGCGGTGCAACGGTTTGTGGGATTTGCAAATTTTTATAGGAAATTTGTTAAGGGGTTCTCGGCGGTGATCTCCCCAATCACCCAACTGACAAAACAGAACTCCCGCTTCCACTGGACACCCGAGGCACAAGCTGCCTTCCAACGACTTAAAAAACTCTTCACCTCCGCTCCTGTTTTGAAACACCCAGACCCTGCCCTTCCTTACATACTGGAGGTAGACGCCTCTGAAGCGGCTGTAGGAGCGGTCCTCTCTCAAAGACAAGGGCCGAAGGCCGCTCTGCATCCTATCGCTTTCTTCTCCTGGAAATTGACTCCCCCGGAGAGGAATTATGACGTGGGGGACAGGGAGCTCCTCGCCATAAAGTCAGCTCTACAGGTATGGTGGTACCTGCTGGAGGGAGCCCTGCACCCAGTCCTAGTTTTTACTGATCACAAAAACTTGGAGTACCTGCGCACTGTAAAGAGACTCAAACCCCGACAGGCACGATGGGCCCTCTTTTTCTCCCATTTCCTGCTCCACATCACCTACAGGCCTGGCTCCAAGAACGTGAAACCTGATGCCCTATCAAGGATGTTTCTGGAACCAGGGGACTCTCCCTCACCTGATACTATCCTCCCTGCACGGAGCTTCTTGTTGGTCCAGGAGGACCTCATATCCCAGATCCCAGGCTGACCCTCCAAGACGGGCTGTGGCGGTTCGGCACAAAGATTTTCATCCCAGAAGGGCAGCGGCTGGCAGTTCTGGAACTGTGTCACGACCACAGGTTAGTGGGGCACTTTGGCGGTCGCAAGACGGCAGACCTGCTCTCTAGGTCGTTCTGGTGGCCATCTTCTGACAAGGACTGCAAGGAATATGTGAAAGCCTGCCCTACTTGTGCTTGTAATAAGGTTGACAGAGCTAAGGCATGGGGACTTCTGAATCCACTTCCGGTCCCTGAACGCCCATGGTCTCAGCTCTCCATGGACTTCATAGTGGAGTTGCCGCCTTCGGAAGGGTTCACAACCATCTTTGTGGTGGTCGACCGGCTTACCAAGATGGCCCATTTTATTCCTATGAAGGGTACGCCCTCAGCAATGCAAACAGCAAAGGCTTTCATTCAGGTAATCCGTCTCCATGGTCTACCCACCAACATTGTGTCAGACCGAGGGGTTCAATTCACCTCCAGGGTCTGGAAAGCGTTGTGTTCAGCGTTAGGAATTAAACTAGCCTTTTGCTCTGCTTACCATCCTCAAACCAACGGTCAGACTGAGAGGACAAACCAGACCCTGGAGCAGTGTTTACGCTGTTACTCATCATTTGCTCAGGACGATTGGGCCTCCCTGTTGCCGATGAGTTTGCATACAATAACTCGGTGCACTCCGCCACCAATCAGTCACCCTTCTGTGCGAACCTAGGCTATCACCCTGCCATTCTTCCCAATGTGATTCCGGAAAGTTCAGTGCCTGCCGCACAGGATATTACTGAGTTTCTGGAGAGGAACAACAAACTGCTCCAAGAGACCCTAGCTCAGACAGAGGCGTCTAATAAACGGGTTTGTCACGTACCTGGTGGATGAGTCTGACTTATGCAGTGGGCAACCTCCCTTACGACCCTGACTCGGGAACCCCTGGTAGAGCAGACAGGAGGCTCGGGAGTGCAGGATGGCACGAGGGTCGGACTGGGTCACTGGTGTAGATAGAAGTCCGTTGGTGCACTCGTGCACGGAGAGAGGGGTCGTACAGGCTGGGTCGTTAACTGGCGGACTGTGAGGTACAAAGGGGTCAGGCAGAAGAAGGGTCAAATCCAAGCAAAGTTCGTTAACAGGCTGGCGGTGCGGTACAAGGGAGCAAGCAGAAGGATGGTCGGTAAACTGGGAAGAAGACGGACTGGGGAAACATGGAGTGTCAGGCGGTCAATTGCTGGGTCGAGCTTGGCTGGTAGGAAGACGAACGAGGGAACATGGCGTGGCGGTCG
>BLSH010327817.1:3008298-3025019 GCA_018402905.1 Glandirana rugosa | reverse complement strand
CACCAACCCGTAGCCGCGTGAGTTACAGAAGGTGAAGACCCCGTCCCGATACACCTACCGGGTTCCTTTCGTGTGGTCCTCTCAGTAGTTTTTCGTATTCTCAGACAACGTACTGAATCTCGATTCTGACGAACCGATTAAATGTTCCCCGACTCCACTTTCTGTCTACCGGTACCCTTTGCGGGCAGAATGAGGAGAGCGTCAAATAAGGGACGTGGTCGTGGTGCTGCTGGTGCTGCTGGTGTTGGTGGTGTTGGTGAAGCTCTTGTTGGAAGGAGAGGACGTGGTCGATCTGTGCCAACTACACGCACAAGTGAAACACCTTCCTCAGGTAGCCGACAGAACCTTCAACATTATATGGTAGGCCCGAATGCCGCTCAACGAATGGTGAGGCCAGAAGAAGTACAGGTGATAGTAGATTGGGTGGCTGAGAATGCCTCCAGTTCCTTCACATTGTCTCCCTCCCGGTCCCTTGATGAAAGCTCAGAGCTGGCACCTTGAACCCCATGGCCATCTGTCTTTCACCTCAGCCCCTTGTAAATTAGCCAAGCAGTCTTAGCTCTAAGTCATGCAACAGACTCTTATGCTTTTTGATGACTCTCCTGGTGTGCTTTCCTTGGGCCATCCACATAGCCCTGCCCCAGAAGTGGAAGACATTGAGTGCGCCGATGCCCAACCACTTCTGTTGCAGGATGAGCACATGGAAACACCAGCGCAGCACGTCTCTGATGATGACGAAACATAGGTGCCAACTGCTGCAGCTTTCCTCAGTGTGCAGACTGACAAGGAGGGTAGTGGTGAAGGGTGGGTGGAAGATGATGTGGAGGAGGATGATGAGGTCCTAGACCCCACATGGATTGAGGGTCATGCGAGTGACATGTGCAGTTTGGAGGAAGAGGTGGTGGTCGCACAGAGGCACCAGCACAGCAAAAGAGGAAGCAGGTTGCAAAAGCGGAGAGAGCGTACCCTAGACAGTAGGTCTGCTACTACCCACTGCGCCCAGGGACCTAGCACACCAAACGCAGCTCAAAGGCGTTCCCCCACGTGGCAGTTTTTCAGACAATGTGCTGACAACAAGACACGAGTGATTTGCATGCTGTGCAATGATAGCCTGAGGTGAGGCCTAAATGTTCTAAACCTGAGCACAACCTGCATGACCAGGCATCTAAATTCAAGGCACAAGCTGCATTGGCATAATTACCTCAAAATCCAAGAAAGGTCTCGGCCTCCTTCTGCTTCCTCCACCTCTACAGTGCCAGTGCCACCTGCCACCCAGCAAACAGAGCATGTGACAGCAACGCCACCATGTCCGCCACCGTCCCCAAGCATTTCCACACTGTCCCATGGAAGCTTACAGCTCTCCATCTCCCAAACACTGGAGAGAAAGAGGAAGTACCCCTCTACCCACCCGCGATCCCTGGCCCTGAATGCCAGCATTTCCAAATTCCTGGCCTTTGAAATCCTTCATTCCGTCTGGTGGACATGGACAGTTTTAAAAACCTGATGGCGGTGGCTGTCCCACAGTATGTGGTTCCCAGTAGCCACTACTTTTCCAGGCGAGCCATCCCTTCCCTGCACAAACAAGTCGGGACAAGATCAAGTGTGCACTGCGCAACACCATCTGTGGCAAGGTCCACATAACCACTGATACATGGACCAGTAAGCACGGGCAGGGAGGCTATATCTCGCTATCTGCACACTGGGCAAATGTAGTGGCGGGTGGGCCTGAGCGGCTAGCCATTTGGCGCATGTCCTTCTGCCACCGCGGATTGCAGGGCATTTCTGTTTGCCTCCTGTTGCCTCCTTCTGCGCTTCCTCCTCCTCTACCACCTCCTCATCCGCTCAGCGTAACACCTTCACCACTAACTTCAGCACATCTAGGGGGAAACGACAGCAGGCTGTTTTAAAACTGATATGTTTGGGGGATAAACCCCACACTGCGCAGGAGCTGTGGACGGGCATTGAACAACAGACCGATGAGTGGTTGTTGCCACTGAGCCTCAAGCCTAGCCTGGGGGTGTGCGACAATGGGCGAAATCTCGTAGCGGCTCTGAGCCTAGCCGGTTTGACGCACATCCCTTGCCTGGCGCATGTGATGAATTTGGTGGTACAGAAATTTCTAAAAAACTACCCGGATATGTCAGAGCTGCTGCAGAAAGTGTGGGCTGTCTGTGCACACTTTCGGCGTTCTCACCCTGCTGCTGCTCGCCTGTCTGCGCTGCAGCGGAACATCGGCCTTCCCGCTCACCGCCTCCTATGGGACGTGCCCACAAGGTGGAACTCAACCTTGCACATGCTGGAGAGACTGTGCGAGCAGCAGCAGGCAATAGTGGAGTTTCAGCTGCAGCATGCACGGGTCAGTCGCTCTGCGGAACAGCACCACTTCACCACCAACGAGTGTGCCACCATGCAAGACCTGTGTACCGTATTGCGGTGTTTCGAGTACTCCACCAACATGGCCAGTGCCGATGACGCTGTTCTCAGCGTTACTATCCCACTTCTATGTCTCCTTGAAAAAAACACTTAGGGCCATGATGGAAGAGGATGTGGCACAGGAGGATGAGGAGGAGGAGCAGGAGGAGGAAGAGGGGTAATTTCCACGGTTATCAGGCCAGTCATTCACAAGTGGCTTGGAGGGTGGGTTCCTGCACCAGCATAGGCCAGGTAAAAAATATTCAAGCCAGGGCACAGTTCTGGAGGATGAGGAGGACGAGGAAGATCATGAGGAGGAGGAGGAGGAACCGCAGCAGGCTGGCACCCAACGCAGCTTGTGGGAATCACTGGAGTGTGGCTGGGGGGATACGGAGGACACAGATGATACACCTCCCACAGAGGACAGCTTGTCAGAGGACAGCAACGACAGCTGAGTTGCCCACATTGTAACTTGTTCTGATTACTGGGTGGCCACTCTGCTGGATCCCCGTTACAAGGACAACGTGCCGTCCTTAATTCCCTCACTGGAGCGTGAGAGGAAGATGCGCGACTACAAGCGCACACTGGTAAACGCGTTGCTGAGGGCATTCCCAAATGACACCGGGGGCTCAGTGGAAGCACAAGGCGAAGGCAGAGGAGGAGGAGGAAGAGGCCGCCAATGCAGCTGTGGCACCGCCAGCACCTCAGAAGGCAGGGTTAGCATGGCCGAAATGTGGCAAAGCTTTGTCAGCAGCACGCCACCACAAACAGCACCACCAGCTGATAGGCAAGGTCTTAGCAGGAGGCAGCATTTCAGCAACATGGTGGAACAGTATGTGTGCACACGCTTACACGTACTGACTGATGGGTCTGCCCCATTCAACTTCTGGGTCTCCAAATTGGGCACATGGCCTGAGCTTGCCCTTTATGCCTTGGAGGTGCTGGCCTGCCCTGCAGCCAGTGTATTGTCTGAACGTGTGTTTAGCATGGCAGGGGGCGTTATCACAGACAAGCGCAGCCGCCTATCCACAGCCAACGTGGACAAGCTAACGTTTATTAAAATGAACCAGGCATGGATCCCACAAGACTTGTCTGTACCTTGTGCAGAATAGACTTTTAGACCGTCCTCACACAGCCATTGGTATACTTGTTTTTTTGAATATGCCTCAATATTTTGGGGGCTACCCCAATTAGAAAAAAACAATAAAGAACAAAAAGTGTTGGCTACCTCCTTCTCCTCCTCCTCCTCCTCGACCACCACCACTTCCACCTACACTGCCACAGTCACGGCCTAGTCAACCTCTAGGCTCCTACTCCACATCCACCCCCCCCTTCCCATTTTTATTTTGTTTATTTGATTTTAAGTTATTTTCCCTACCCCCATTTTTTTTGTAGGGCACTTGTCCTACTCTTACCCCCATTTTACTTCCTTTTGCAGCCTTCTAGCACTTGCCAGGACTTTTTTACAGCCATTTTTGTGCTGAAAAGTTCGGGTCCCCATTAACATGGGGTTCGGGGTTTGGGGTAAAGTTAGGGTCAAGTCCGGTGCCGAACCCAAACTTTTTCGCGAAGTTCGGCCGAACCCGAACATCCAGGTGTTCGCTCAACTCTACTCACTATCTAACCGCATCTCTAAGCAGTTCTCTGCCTAAGCTGACAGCTGTTAAAGAGAAGAACACAAAAAGGGCAGTCTGCCAGCACTTGATAACTATAAACATGGAAGATACAAAACATACAATGTATCTTTTCCTTGTTTTAGATCAAAGGAATTGATGCCGTCTCTAGCTAAGGGAAGTAAAAGACTAAACATTTTCTGACATTTGCAAGTACAAAAAACTGTATTTTTAGCAGAGACTCTAGAGAATAAAATGGCGACTGTTGCAATATGTTATGTCACACAGTATTTGCACAGCGGTCTTTCAAACGCAATTTTTTTTGGAAAAAATACACTTTAAGGCTCCTTTCACACCAAGGCGTTGGAAAAAAGCCTGTAAAATCCTGTAAAATGCCATGATTTTAGTGTGTGTTTTTGCCGTGCTTTTGAAGCGCTAGCAGCGCCCTTCTAATGGCGTTTTTTCAGTGCTTTTCAAGCGTTTGTGTTTCAATCATGTGACCTTTCCACAGCCTCAGTACACATTTCATGCGCTTTTCAAGCATTTTTCAAGCACTTTTCAAGCGCTTAACCATTATTTTCAATGGACATGGGCGTTTTTGAAGCGCTATTTTGAGCGCACAAACAAGCTGAAAATATGCTGCTTGCAGGACTTTTAGCAATACCTAGCAAGCGCAACGCCTCGGTGTGAAAGCATCCATTGAGATGCATGGGGAACGCTTTTTATGTGCTAATTTTAGAGCAAAAACGCCTGAAAAACGCCTTGGCGTGAAAGGGGTCTAAGACCCCTTTCATACCAAGGTGTTTTTCAGGTGCTTTTGCGCAAAAAATAGCGCCTAAAAAGCACCTGAAAAACGCCCCCAATACACCCCAGTGTGAAAGTCAGAGTGATGTCACACTGGGGCGGTGCGCTTGCAGGACGGAAAAAAAAGTTGTGCAGGCAGCATCTTTACAGCGGTGTGGGAGCCGTGTATTCACCGCTCCTATACCACCCCTGCCCATTGAAAACAATGGGGCAGCACTCCTGAAGTGCTGAACACCGCTTTGGGAGCGCTTTTTAATCCCTGTTTAACCCGTTGTGGGGGGGTTAAAAGCGCACTGCCGCCGCCTGAATAAGTATATAACGAGCGGTAAAGGCTGCCAATTAGCGGTGTTTTACCGCTAACGCTTGGGCGGCTCCGGTGTAAAAGGAGCCTTAATGATTTAAAAAAAAACTAAACAGTAAAGTTAGACCATTTTTTTTTTTGTATAATGTGAAAGATGATGTCACACCGCAAGAATCGTGATCTTTATTCCAAGCAACAAAATTGTGAGAAAGCCCTGTGTACCATCAACTATTACCACTCTTTGTGCAGCTGGGCTCCAGTATTTCATGGTGACCGGAAACCCACCAGACCAATGAATAGTCACCGTGGGGGACACACATCTAGGCAGGAAGTGGCTGCAAAGAGGCAGCAGAAGATCAGCAGCACTGGAATACTTCTTTCATCTTTTTTTGTATTTTATTTAAAGTGTCACTAAGGGTTCATTTAGATGTGCAGGAGAGACATGTTTTTGCCACCCTTAATCTGCATTAGGCAGCAGATGAGGGCGTTTTACATGCCGCAGTCACCATGCATTTGGCATAATAAGGAGTTTCCCCCATAACAGGTTTTTAGTGTCGCTCTTTCTGGTCAGCCTATAACCCTGATGTAACGGTGTTATGTTGGAGTTATTGACTGGCTGCTCTGCTGTGAGTAAGTTAGGGTTAGGGGGCTTACCCGAGGAGCTGACAACCCAACACTACGCTAAAATAAAAAATCCTGGCTCCTAACTTTTTTAGCTGGCTCCTAGATTCAAAGCATATTTGTCAAGCCCTGCAATAAAAAAATGTAAAAAATCTAATTTATTCATCAGTTTAGGCCAATATGTATTCTGCTATTGTTTTTTTTTTTTAAAAAAAATCTCAATAAGAGTATATTGATTGGTTTGCGCAAAAGTTATAGCGTTTACAAATGATGGGATATTTTTATGGAATTTTTATTTATTTTACTAGTAATGGCGGCAATCAGCGCTTTTGCGGCGGATAAATCGGACACTAAGTGACACATTTTGGGGACCAGTGACATTATTACAGTGATCAGTGCTAAAAATATGCACTGTCACTGTACTAATGACACTGGCTGGGAAAGGGGGCGATCAAAGGGTTAAATGTGTTCCCTATGAGTGTTTTCTACCTGTGTGGGGGATGCTTTGACTGGGGGAAGACAGAGATCCATGTTTCTGCTTAGCAGGAACACAAGATCTCCATCTTCCCCCCTCACAGACCGCCGTTCTGCCTTTCCAGAGAATGATTGGCGGGTCTTGGAGGACATCGGGTCCGCTGGGCCACTGATTGGCTTCCGCTGTGTCCAATCACAGGGGGGGGCGCGGTCGCCAGACCCAGTGCACAATATTGCGTACAGGTACGTGATTTGGCGCAGGAGGGCTGCCCGGCCGCCCTGCCGCAGTATATCTGCGTGGAGCAGCTCTGAAGGGGTTAAGGAAATTCACCCTGTTGACTGTTATCACTAAGCTTAGGTTCACATTGCAGCGATTCGGCATGCGCATCGGTGGCTAGTGATGGCAATTGCAAAGGCGCTGACAGTGTGGCGCCGCACCAATTCCCAAAAGTGGTTCCTGTACTACTTTTGGCGATTTCGGGGTGTGATTTCCCTAGAAACTCACACAGCCATCTCTGAAATTGTCTCTGAAGTCGGACTAACACGCGGGAATGAAATTGAGCTGAACTCGCTCCATTTCATTCCCGCTGTCAGTGTGGACCTGGGCTAAAAGTAATCAATTTTGGGTTGTCACCAGAACAGGAATCTTCCAATGAGGGACACTAGTTCTGGTGACAACCAGGGATTCCCTCACTTTGGAGGGACTTCCTTTCACTTCCTGTTGTGGCCATGGGACAGGAAGTGAAAGGAAATCATCCCCAAAGACACACAGATGGCAAAAAAAAAATACTCTATCCAAAATGGGGAAAATGCCTTTGTTCTACTAAAACGTGTCACTGAGGGCAAAACTTTTTTAGTTTTGGACAGAGTGCAGCGGGATTAGAAATCCTGTCAGCTTTGTATTTCTGCCTGTACCCCGTTAGAAAGATTTTCGGTCAGGGGTTCGAGTGAATTGCGTCAATTTATTGAGTTTTATTGAACTGCATGACAAGAAGTGAGAATTGAGCATGCTGAGCTCCCTCAGGCAGCCATGTCTCCATAGCAACACCCCCCTCCCCCGGTCCGCCATCTTGTTCAGAGTCACATCCGGAGCGTCGCGGTCGCCATTTCATTGTCGGGAAGAAGCGGAGGAGCGGGGTGAGTGTAAACAGGAAGCGGGGCTCGGTGTGGCGGTAGAGGTGAGCGGGAGGACTCGGCCTGTCTATAGCAGTACGGGGAGGGGAGGTGGCTTTCCGAGGGGGAACAGCAGAAACATGGGAAACGGAGGGGGTTGATGGGAAGGCGGGACTGCACTGAGTAAGGTGAGGGCTGCCATATGGGGTCCTGTATGGTGTAATAATCCATGATGGGTGGATCTGTGAGAGGACAGTACACCCGGAGCTGTACAGTATACACACTGTATAGAATATATTATAGGATAGTGCACCCCTCACTGAGGATCCTGTGCTCATCCCTCCCCCATGTTCTTCCCATGAGCCTAGGCACACCCTGCACATGGCAGCACTCAGGCCTGGTGATAGGCCTGTCATGGCTGCCAGCCCTATGGAGGGGGGCCATGCACCTTCTCTCACACATACTGTGTTTGGGGAGGGTGCTGTTTGCATGAGCAGCTTGATGCTACAATTGTGCATCTGATCAGACCGAGCGCAGCTATAGCAGGAGAGAGCGCAGTTTGAGCGGCTGCAAAGGGGGCCCACAGCTTATGTGTCCTGCAAACAGCAAGGTGGAGCCCCCTCCGTTACACCCACAGCTACCTGTGTAATGGGGGGTGCGCTGGCATGTCTTATTCAGAACATATGGAATTGCACACCGGGAACTTTCAAAAAACGTCGCCTTAGGGGAAAAGTAACAAATCTACATGTTTTTGCAGGGGAAAAAGAGAACATTTTGTCCCACAGGAGCCTGCAGAGCATTGCACCCACGATCAGTGTGCGCTTCCTGAACATTCGCCCTTCAGCTGTCAGCCACTACCTCTGTTCAGGTTTTCAAGTAGAACTATAGACAATTCTTTTTTTTTTTTTAATATTGGATTGAGGCTGGGTTCACACTTGTGCTATGCGGGAACCAGTGCGATTCTAGAATGGGTTCCTGTATTGCATCTCCCCCCACAGGCAACTCACACTGCCCTCTACAAACGTCAACACAATGTTAATGACACCTCCAGATTGGTTCACGGATCGCAGTGCGAACTTTGGATTCGGACAGGAATCGGATCGCATGGGTGTGACACCCATGGGTTCCGATTCCAGTGCCAGGGAAAAAAAAGTCCCCGATAAGCCACTGATCAGAGTTCTTCAACTTAAAATGTGACACTGCTACCCTATGTCTCCTGTCCCTCCACGTACTTTTATGACATCTAAAATGCCCCCCATCTCCATTCTAATGCCCCCTTTCCCTGCCACTTTCTCCTCCAGCACCAGTTTCCCCCCAATTCCCTTGTGCCTACCCTACAGCAGCCACAAAGGGATCTGATTCTCCCCTCCTGTTGGCTGGGGTGGGTGCTTCCTCCCGGGGCCAGTAAACGTGTTTACCAGCCCTCTTGCTATCCTGAATAAATACAGTAAGACCCCTTTCACACGGAGGCAGTTTTCAGGTGTTTTAGTGCTATAAATAGCACCTGTAAAGTGTCTGAAAAATGCCTCCCATTCACATCAATGAGTGCTTTCATACTCGGGTGTGTGCTTGGGGGACGGTAACAAAGTCCTGCAAGCAGCATCTTTGGGGCGGGTTTGGAGCGCTATAAATAGTACTCCAAAAACGCCCCTGCCTTAAAAGCGCTTCGAAACGGGTCTTTTTTGGATTCTTTGAAGGTCACGTGAAGACAGCCCTAAAAGCACCGCAAAAACGACTGGCGCTTCAGTGTGAAAGGGGTCTTGGCTATGTATACCAATCGCTTCTGTGTTCATTCATTACTGAAGCATGAAGTGTTTACTATGATTCAGTTTGTTCATGAGTAGAAGTCTGAGATCGCATATGATTCGCACACGCACCGCAGGTGCCAATCACATGCGATCTCTGAGCAATGCGCGTTCAACCATACAGTTGTATGGCTGAACTCGCATTAGAGTCGCACCAGAAAAGGTGCAGGAGCTTTTTTTTCTCCCGCATTGGAATCGCATCGTATGGGTGTTCTCACCTATGCTATCTGATTCCTGTGTGAGTTCACAGTTCGCACTGCAATCTGTGAACAAATCTGGGGGTGTCAATAACTTTTTAATGACACCTGCAGCGGTTCGCAGAAGGCAGTGTGAACTGCCTGCAGGAGAGGTGCGATGAGGGAACCAGCTCTGGAATCGCGCTGGTTCCCGCATCGCACAAGTGTGAACCAGGGCTCAGGGGGGCAGTTCGAGGCAGCAAAAATGCATCTCAACTGTGCATTTTTGCCACCCCCCCAAGCTGCAAGTCTAAACGAAGCCTAAGGACTTGTTCACACGGGCATAGTACAGCCTTGTTTAACTGCACAGGGAAATACAGTTGTTCCGCGCATCCCCATGCAGTCAGTCCTATTGATGCCAATTGATACACAGCAGCTGAACAGGTGTTCCGTGCATTCCTGTGCAGACAATCCTATTCATGTCAGTTGGGATGCAGCGGCTGAATGGACACAGCCACTGCTCCCACCTTGGCAGCCATGAGGGTGCATGTCTCTGAACTCACACTGGCTTTGTTTGGGGCCATGCACCTACACCCGCACAGATGGGGAGCAGCGGCTCTGTCCTTGCGCCCGCTGCATCCCAGTTGACATGAATGGGCCTGCAGAGGAATGCACGGAACACTTGTACATCCCCATGCAATTAAATATGGCCTTCCATACGACCCTTCATGGGAGTACGCTTTAGTACACCCCATGTGAACGTGGCCTTAGTAGGAATTTAGCAGCAATTTAGTAACTTAAGTTGTGTTTGTGTGCAAAAAAAAAGGATTTTTGTGTGTGTTTTGTTTTTTTTAATGTGATAATAGTGATTTGATAAAGGTTTGCACAAATTAAGCGGGGCCTTAAAAATCAGTAGCACCTTTTTTATGTTCTATAGGCCATCTGCTTTCAGCAAATATATGGTTTTGAGGATCTCTTACAAACTCTGAAAGCTGTTAGTGAAAAATGAAAACCTTCAGATATTCAAAGAAATTTGGTTATTTACATTTTTGCGTACGTTTGACTTTCAACATTTCTCAAACAGGCGCAATTTAAAATGTACAAATATTTGTATTAACGCGGTACAGGTTTAAGTCTTATACAAACTCTGAAGCCTGTAAGAGAAAAAAAAATGTAGAAATTGTCTGGCCGCTTGAGTTTAAAAGTGGAGCACAGGACCTAGCAACGAATGGGTTAAAGCCCAATTGAACTCTCTGCTGACAGCTGTCAAAAAAAAAAAAATAAATAAATAAAGGCAGCTTGCCAAGTTTATCACAACATTGCTAAGTGCTGAGAGATAATTATAAACATTGTATCATTTGGTTCTTTTAGATCAAAGGCCCCTTTCACACGATTGGATCTGCCTGTCCGTTTTTAGAAGATTCAACTGGGGGAAAAAAACACACTGGAAAAACACACTGGAACATATGGAAATGCATACTGACCGTGGGTATTGTGGCGTGAACTAGTTCTAAATTGGCGAAAGATGTCCATTGTTATACAGTTCATTTTCTTTCTTCACAGAAGGCTCCTTTCACACCTGTCAAAATGGACTCCGCTGCTCAGCGGGGATCGATCCATTGATCCCCGCTGAGCCGACGGATGACAGCTCCGTCTCTGCTCACTATGCAGAGACGGACCTGTCAGAGCCCCTCTGTCCTCCTATGGGGATTGGAGGAAAATAGGGATTCCATCCATTTGGATTGAGTGGATCCGATGTCAGCGGACATGTTGCCGCTGACATTTGTCGCTCCATAGAGGTTAATGAAGCTTCCGTTCAGGTCCGCCTGAAGAACTAACAGGCGGACGTGAACGGTCCGTATGTGTAAAAGGGGCCTAAGGGTCCCACTCTGCAGTTGCTGGCAGGGAACATACATGTTTAGTCAGACACTGGCTGCTATAGAATATAATTGAACTGTACAGCATTGAACAACTTATGTTATAGTAGTGTGGATGGAGGGGGGGGGTGCTCAAGCAGAAAAAGGAACGCTCTGTGGTATCAATTGTACTAAAAAAAGAACACCTTGTAGAAGATCATGTTCTATACTACCTGGCTCCCCTTTTGCTGAAAGTACATTGCCGCATTGTTCTTTCCAGCTGTAGCAAATATTTGCCCCTTTTGCGTTGGTTAAATACCCTGCTGCACCTGCACCCTGTGGTTTCTCCTGTCCATTAATAACCGATAATGATGTACCAGCTAGGAGGAGGAACCACAGCATGTGGCAAAGGAGAAGTCACCACCTCTGCGCTCAGAGAGCCCTGAGAACCGTGCAGTTGGCGGTGTTTGATCGAGTGTTCGTGCTGGTGGGGGAAAGATGCAGCATTGCTCCGATGGTAATGGATATCTCCTGATTGTTGTGATATTATCAAAGGAAAACTGACACAAAATAGTAAAAATAAAAAAATTTACATTAACTTTTTTTCTGTGGGAAATGCAGGCATAGCAGCCCATTCAAATGAATGGGCTGCTGTGCCCACCCAAGCCGCAAACCCATAATAGTGTGAACCAGGCTTTTATAGTTTTCCCCTCTAGTAAAGAAAAAAAGATGCAATAAAGGAGATTTACTAAAATTGGAGAGTGCAAAATCTGGTGCGGCTCTGCATAGAAACCAATCAGCTTCCAGGTTTTATTGCCAAAACTTAAGTGAAAAAGCTGAAATTAGAAGCTTATTGGCTACCATGCAGAGCTGCACCAGATTTTGAGCACACCAGTTTTAGTACATCTCCCCCCACTGTGTCATTTTCTCCATTCAAGAGGAGAATGAACGAGGGATGGGCTATACAGTTACTGATTACTGTGCTTGCCAATCAGAGGCTATCACTGCAATTAGGTGATCAGGAACAAGGACTACTGGTTCCTCATTGTTAGTATGGGATGTCAGTGAGAACTTGGTCTCTGTGCTGGGAGCACGCTGTGCGGATAGAGACCCACCTCAGTGAGGCTACATATATGCATATGCTTGTCAGTAGATGGTTAAGCTAGTCATACACTTTTTTTATTCATTCCATGAACTGGACGAGAAAAAAATCATTAAATTCCCACATGCTTGCTGAACTCTATAAATAGTGAAATCTCCCCTGCCCTTTGACTTTTCAGTCGGCTTTTGTGTAGTTGGATGGTGTCATAAGCCACAGCTCAAATTTTGCAGATTTAGCAGGAATCGGTTGAATTCAAGCCATCTAAGGCTGAATTTAGAAGGGCGTCAATAATGGCAGCCTACATATGTACACTGGTATACACGTATTATAGCGGAGTTCCACCCTATTAAAAGTCAGCAGCTACAAATACCGTAGCTGCTGACTTTAAATAATCAGACACTCACCTGTCCCGGCCTCCAGCGATGCAGCCGCCCACAGCATTGCTCTTCTCCACCTCCCCTTGGCAGCGCCTGCATCACAAGTGTGGGCACTTGCTGCATGCTGTGAATGGCCGGCGTATCTTCTGGGACCTGTGACTTGTCCCAGAAAATCAGAGAGGGAGGGGGAGGAGGTGAATTACCTTCTAGCTCTGGCGCCAGGCGCCAGGAGAGGAAGTGGCCCCTCCCCACCAAAGAAAATGATATGCTAATTGTGACATGCCAGGGGGTCACCTTCCCTTAAAGCGGAAGTTCCACTTTTGGGTGGAACTCCGCTTTAATATAGATGAATTATCGTATACTTCAAAGACAACTTAAAATTAAACATTTTCTCATTCATACAAATCTTTAAAATGAGTACAAGTTACGAAAATAAAAGTATTTAGGCAATTTAGAGAACAATACTAAAGTGCAGGCACATCGCCCCTACCCCCCTCAATCATCTGTAGTCAGAAAATCAGTAGGCACAGGTTTTGCTGCTCATGGCATTGATGAGCACTGCTACCTGTCATACAATGTTTTGATACCATTCTATACCCGCTAAGCTTCTGGCATTTGACAGATGAGAAATTAGGAGTAGTCAAGGCCCTGTGACCAGCCTGCGTCTAAGACCCAAGGGGCTTTAGAGGTACATAGGATAGGATTTTGAGAATAACAAGCAAGCAAGCATCACAAGACGTCTGCACTTCAGTAGTACCAAGTCCATGTAAATAATTAATGGTTGTGTGCATGTGTCTTTTACTAAGGTGTGTGTAGGAGAGGGAGAATCTGATGGGAGGATACAGCAAAGTGAGAGATATAACCTCCTCACTGTACTGTTTCACTGCCCAATCATAGGCTAGGGTCAGATCCATGAAGGCTGGGGATAGTGGAAGTGCGTTAAAATGGACTGGCCATCATCCTTCTGCCTGGTATGAATTTTAAAGGGAATCCCCACGGCAAAAAAAAAAAATGGCGAGGGGTCTCCCTCCAAGATCCATACCAGACCCTTATCCGAGTGCGCAGGTCAGGAAAGGGAGGGGGGAGAGGTGAACGCCACCCCCCCCCCCCAGACCATACCAGGCCACATGCCTGGGGGGGTGGGTGCTTTGCGGCAGGGGGTGCCCTGCGCCCCACCCCAGAGCACCTTGTCCTCATGTTGTCCTTTGAAATCCATACCGAAGGATGATGGCCAGTCCATTTTATCGTACTTCCACCATCCCCGGGCTTTATGGATCTGACCCTAGCCTGTGATTGCGCAGTGAAACAGTACAGTGAGGAGGTTATATCTCTCACTTTGCTGTATCCTCCCATCAGAATATGAACTGACTGGCTCCTTACATTGCTTCTCCCTCTCCTACACACACCTTAGTAAAAGACACATGCACACAACCATTAATGATTTGCATGGATTTTCTGGTATGGGGGTTCTGGTATCTCTTGGGGGGGGTGTACACCACGCAATGTATTTATTTATTTCATTTTTGCTGGTGTTCCCCCTTTTAGGATCCTCAGCACACAAGTTGCACTGCAAGTCGGATCTTCATGATCCGACTTCTGGTGCGATTTCTTTTCAAATCAATGAGCTCCCATAGGAAACCATTGATTTTGAATAAAGACAGAGAAACGCCTGTGTATACAACGTTAAGCTGTGTTTTTGAACTTTTACTGGCTTTGGCGTCAAAACAGCTCTAGCGCTAGAGCCTCAGAACACGCTGGTCCTGGGTTTTTTAATTTTTTTATTTTTTTTGAAGCTTGAAAACGCCTATGCCACTTACAGTTCACAAACATCTGTGTGTGTATGTATGAGGCTATTAACCACTTGACCACTGGGCACTTAAAACCCCTTCCTAACCAGACCAATTTTCAGCTTTCAGTGCTCTCACATTTTGAATGACAATTACTCCGTCATGCAACACTGTACCCATATGAAAATTGCGTCATTTTTTTCACACAAATAGAGCTTTCTTTTGGTGGTATTTAATCACCGCTAGTTTTTTTATTTTTTGCACTATAATTAAAAAAAGACTGAAAATTTTGTAAAAAAACAAATTTTTCTTTATTTCCGTTATAAAATTTTGCAAATTAGTAATTTTTCTTCATAAATTTTTGCCAAAATTTATACTGCTATATATCTATGGTAAAAAAAAAAATTAGTATATATTATTTGGTCTTTGTGAAGGTTATAGAGTCTACAAAAGATGGTGCCAATCACTGAATATTGATCACATCTGATGTACTGATGGCCTATCTAACTTCTTGAGACCCTAACAAGCCAGGAAAGTACAAATACCCCCCAAATGACCCCTTTTTGGAAAGTAGACATTCCAAGGTATTTAGTAAGAGGCATGGTGAATTTTTTGAAGTTGTAATTTTTTCCCATAATTCTTTGCAAAATGAAGTTTTTTTCACAAAATTGTCATATGTTAACAGGTTATTTCTCACACCCAGCATATGCATACCGCAAATTACACCCCAATACACATTCTACTACTCCTCCTGAGTATGGCGATACCACATGTGCAAATCTTTTACACAGCCTGGCCACATACAGAAGCCCAACATGCAGGGAGCCCCATCAGGTGTTCTAGGAGCATAAATTAGACATATAATTTCATGACTACTTCTTGCACTTTTGAAGGTCCTGGAGCACCAGGACAATGGAAACACCCAAAAAATGACCCCATTTTGGAAAACAAACACCCCAACGTATATTCTAGGAGGCATAATGAGTCTTTTGAACGTGTCATTTTTTTCCACAAGTTTTTGGAAAATGTGGAAAGAAAATGAAAACGCATTTTTTTTTTTTTTTTTTACACAAAGTTGTCCATTTATACAATATTTCTAACACACAGCATGTACCCAGCAAAAATGACACCCCAAAATATATTCTGCTACTTCTCTTGAGTATGGCGATACCACATGTGTGACACTTTTACACAGCCTGACCACATACAGAGGCCCAACATGCAGGGAGCACCGTCAGGTGTTCTAGGGGCATACATTTCAAATATAATTTGACTACCTTTTACACTATTGATGGGCACTGTAGTGGCACGGGTGGCCACTGTAGTGGCATGGATGTGTCACGGATGAGAACTGATCTGGTATGGATGAGCATGAATGAGGCACAAATGAGCCATGGATGGGGGGTGGATGAGCCACGGATGGGGATGGATGAGCCACGGATGGGGATGGATGAGCCACGGATGGGGATGGATGAGCCACGGATGGGGATGGATTGAGCACGGATGGGGATGACTGAGCATGGCTGGGTGGGTGAGCATGGTTGGATGCCTGGCTAGGTGAGCATGGCTGGGTGGGTGAGCATTGATGGATGGATGGCTGGGTGAGCACGGCTGGTTGGGTGAGCATGGATGGATGGATGGTGAGCATGGCTGGGTGGGTGAGCATGGATGGATGGTTGGGTGAGCACGGCTGGGTGGGTGAGCATGGATGGATGGATGGTGAGCATGGATGGATGGCTGGGTGAGCACGGCTGGGTGGGTGAGCATGGATGGATGGCTGGGTGGGTGAGCATGGATGGATGGCTGGGTGAACAAGGCTGGGTGGGTGAGCATGGATGGATGGCTGGGTGAGCACAGCCGGTAGGTAGGTACGAGTGGGTGGGTCGGAACAAGTGGGTCGGTAGGTAGGTACGAGTGGGTGGGTCGGTAGGTAGGTACGAGTGGGTGGGTCGGCACGAGTGGGTCGGTAGGTAGGTACGAGTGGTAGGTAGGTAGGTACGAGTGGGTGGGTCGGCACGAGTGGGTTGGTAGGTAGGTACGAGTGGGTGGGTCGGTACGAGTGGTAGGTAGGTAGGTACGAGTGGGTTGGTCGGCACGAGTGGGTCGGTAGGTAGGTAGTTACGAGTGGGTGGGTCGGTACGAGTGGATCGGTCCGTAGGTTGGTACGAGTGGGTGGGTCGGTACGAGTCAGTAGGGGTAGGCACGAGTTAGGTAGGGGTAGGCACCGAGTAGGTAGGGGTAGGCACCGAGTAGGTAGGGGTAGGCACCGAGTAGGTAGGG
>BLSH010327817.1:2973414-2985108 GCA_018402905.1 Glandirana rugosa | reverse complement strand
TGGGTGGGTCGGTAGTAGTCGGTCGGTAGGTTGGGGGGTGGGTTAGGTAGGAGTGGGTGGGTGGGTACGAGTGGGTAGGTCGGTACGTACGAGTAGGTGGGTCGGCACGAGTAGGTAGGTAGGAGTGGATGAGTCGGCACGACTTGGTAGGTAGGTAGGCACGAGGGGGTAGGTAGGTAGGTACGAGTGGGTAGGTAGGTAGGTACGTGTGGGTCGGGATGGATGGTTCAGCACGGCTGAGTAGGTGAGGATGGATGGATGAGCACGGCTGGGTGGATGAGCATGCATGGCTGGATGGGTGAGCATGGGTGGGTGGGTGAGGATGGATTGGGTGGGGGGTTGGATGGCTGGCTGATGATGGCTGGGTGGGTGGCTGATGATGGCTGGGTGGGTGGTGGATGGCTGGTAAATAGATGGTGGGGGATGTATTGTGTCACTAGGCAGCGCTGTGGGCATTGCACATCGCCCACAGCGCTGCAGCGTGTCCTCTCTCTCCCCCCCTCTCTCCTCTCACACTGCACCGATCGGTGCGGAGAGGAGAGAAAAGCCGGCGCTTCCGCCGGCTTGTTTACATGTGATCACGCGTCATTTGACGGCGCGATCACGTGGTGAAAGGCCGCTCACAGCGGCCATTCACCACGATCCGTGATCAGTCGGGTCCCCCGGACCCGACGGTCATGGATGTTCCCGTGTGCGCGCCCCAGGGGGCGCGCGGGAAGCGCGATTCTGGGAGGACGTCAATAGACGTCCTCCCAGAATTAAGCAACCGCTCTGTAGACGTCATTTGTCTATAGGGCGGTTGTTAAGTGGTTAATTACATGTAAACTTTTTCCCTTTTTAATATATAGCAATTTATACAAGTAGAGGTTACGCAAATAAGTGGACCTTGCATTTTACCGCAAGGTCTGCTTTAAGAAAACTCCAGAGCCTGCAGAAAGTTGTCCTTTTTAGACTGTATGTGCACTGCCTTGATTAGCAAAACCAAGCGATATCTGCTTGCATATTGGACAGCCAAGAAGGATAAAATCTGCAATGGCACATTTATGCCACTGTCAGTTATTTCTGTTGTCCTCCAAACTATTTGAGGTCAGCACAATTCTGTACCAATTAGAACTGTAAGATTTGGCCATCACAGCGAATTGCCATATCTATTACAGACTGGATTGCCTATTTGGCAGAGGTCTCTGCTAGTTTGAGTATCCATAGGGTTAGCTGTAATGATTTCAGTATGGAAACTACCAACAAACTGTCACAATTGTTGGAGTAGTAAAGTGGGCAAGTGTGGATATTCCCAATGGATTAGGTAAGTAACTTAAAGGTGACCTGTGCACATAGTACAGTAACTGCAGTCGCTGATCTGCTGATCCAAGTTCCAGGGTTGTTATACTGATCATAGTTTTTATTACTTGACTGCTGATCTGAAATAAGTATGGAACAGAGCAATTCAGACTTCGATGACTGCATCCTTGTTCCAGGTCAGGATACAGATAACAGTCCTGGAAATTGTTGTTGTTGTTAAAAGCAAGTCCGCATTGGCTGCTTCCATATATCTGTCCTCTCAGAATCACTTTAAAGTAGACCTATACTTTTAAAAAAAAAAAAAAAAAAAAAAGAGTAAATATTTAACTCCCAGTAATATAATTTGTGAAACAGTTGACTTTAAGAAATCTAGAAATCCTTCTTTTTTTTTTTATTTTTTTTTTTTTTTTTTTTTTTTACTATGGGTCTACTTTAACAAATTGCCTTCATTATCACTCTCTGCCAAAAGCTAAATTGTTCTGATTGGATTTGAGTTCAGATCTCCCAGTTCTTTATTTTACCCTTTTGGCAGTCAGTTGTAAAATCTGTTTTACAAATGTTGAAGTGCTTAACAAATGATTTCTGCTCTGAGGATGGCTCAGGTTCCAAAACCGCGCAAAGATATTAACGCGTTTTAATAGTGTTTTTGAAAAAGTTACACATCTTCCTTTTTTGTTTATACCCATAATAAACTGATATTGATCCATCCTATGTTGTAGTAAATATTTTTTTCAACAATCATATATCTAACCAAGTGCATTTTGAACCTCTTTTAACAGCCTTTCTTTGGGTTAAGCCACGTTTCTCTTGTGTGGAGGAGAGCCCAAGAATTTTTGGTTTGCTAATGGCTGAAATTCTAGGGCTGGGCCTGTTCTGAAGTTTCCTTTTGGTTCCTATCACCCTTCCGCTTTGCCGGTCTAGATCTTGGTTTTCCCAGGTTGTGCAAGAGTGGCTAGCTCAGGTCAGCTTCAGGTTCTCTAGCCACTTCCAGTAATGGCATCCAGTGGTTTCAGGGTTAACTCCACTCACTTACTGAGACTCTGGTGCTCTCCTGCTGCCTTCCACCCTTCTCATTGTAAGTGAGTTGCTCACAAGGTCATCTAGGTTATGGACAAGCGGCTCTTTGCTTAAGGTACCTCGACCACTGATTGTGTGCTGTGGTAAGTAAATTGGGTTTGAAATAATCTAATACCAAATTTTAAACTCGGACACTAGTTAAGTATATGTATCTATCAGCTTGTTATACAAAAGAGCTACAGTTTATTATATATCCATCTGTTTGTATTTCTCATGTAACATTACCTTAGTAAAGTCTGTTTTATCAGAATATTTAACATGCTATCCTGAGTTTACACTGCAGACACTTAATGCATCAGTATAATATACATTGTAGCTCTCTTTTTTTTTTTTTCCACATGACATTAATACTGATTTATTTTAGGATCTTTTAGTTAAAACAAGCTCTCGCCACCTCATTATCAATATTTTCATATTGTTTCTCTTAAATAAGATAGATAATTGCCTTGATTTAGGCTAATGTGTCTCCAATTGTTACAGGATCTGAAGGATTTTATGAGAAAAGCGGGAGAGGTGACTTATGTTGATGCACACAGGGGTAACAGGAATGAAGGGTACGTATCTGAATTCTGTAACCTGACTTATTCTGAGGTCTTTCATTGAAGTGGTTCTAAAGCAAAAACATTTTTACCTTTAGTGCATTCTCTGCATTAAGATAATAAACATTTTAAAGATGTTATCCTCCGACTCCCTAAATACTTACCTGAGTCCTCGTTTGATCCAGCTCTGTTCGCAGCTGCATCTCTTCTGGGCAGCAGCAGGAGCGAATCAAATGCTGCGAGGAGAAATTGGGTGGATAAGGCCAAGCCACGCTCACACACTTAACGGGAGCGAGCACACACCTGTGCCCACATAGCAAGCAACTTGCTACAGGGGCACATGGAGGAGAGGAGGATCCAAGATCATAACTAAGGGCGGCACATAAGCAGACACCAAATTTTCTGTAAAAACACAACGTTTTTTCTACTGGACTCAACCCAACATATTAAAACATGAGACAGAGTAATAAAAGCATGAATGGTATGGAATCTGGAAATCCCTTAAAAACTTAATTCATCCACAGCATAGACATAAGTTACAGTTGTCTACTCCAAGAAAGGCCATACATTCGGCCCCCCAATGTATGGCCTTTCCTCTGTCCTGGGCGCTGTACCTTGCTGTGGCGGCCTCTCTATTCTCTCACTACACTTGGTCTGCATGACCTTGACTACTCCTGTCAATTGGATCAGCGCACATGCAACCAGCGGCTGTGCATGCCTGGTGGCAGGCCAAGTTTCACTGGCCACCGTCTTTCTGTCCCAATAAATCCTGATTTGAGTTATTTTTACCAAAGAAATATAGCAGTATTTTTAACAATTTTTGGTCTTTTTTCATTTGTAGCATAAAAAATAAAAACCCCAGTGGTGGTTAAATACCACCAAAAGAAAGTTCTATTTGTGTGAAAAAAAAGATAAAAATTTCATTTGGGTACAATTTTGCATGACCGCCCAATTGTCAATCAAAGTGCGACAGCGCTGAATGCTGAAAATTGGTCAGGGAAGGAGGGGGGTGAAAGTGCCCAGTATTGAAGTGGTTAAAGTGCATTTGGAGTTAAGTGGCTGCTGCTTTGAACTACAGACATTTATAATTACAGCATGACCTTCTTGCCTCTGTGGACTTTGGGGATACATGCCTGCATGTCTTCTTTTTTTTTTTTTCCTCAGTACATCAGTGATTTTTTACTTTGCTGTCTGTCCCCAGCACTTCAAGTTTATGGTCCTGCTGTTCAGCCTCTTTAGCACCCTGGGTATTCGCCAAGCTGTTGGCTCCTGTGTTAGTCTTGTTGAGCTCCCAGGACATCCCCACTGTGGGCAACAACCTTCTTTTAACAATCGGCATGAGCAGGCAATATAGCCTTGATTGCCTAGACTTTGCAGATGCTCAGCGCTGGGCCCAAAATCTTCAATAATCAGTGCTGGGACTGACTCTTCACTTGAATTATCTGAGTCTTCACCTAGACACAGTTCAAGCCATAGTTTTTTTTTTTTTTTTCTCTGCTCCCAGGCTAACCAGACTCTTTACACTCCAGACCTCTACATCAAAACATCTTGTCATTTTGGGACAAGGCACTTTTTGAACAGATTTAGTTCTCTGGGCATTCCAAAGACCACCGTTTCATCTGGCCAGGGATATTCGCCATTTCATTCTCCCTCATGAGGTTGACTTTCTGCTTGCCATCACCTCTGCAAGGCAAGTGGCTGCTTTATTCTTCAAAAATCCCCTTCTTGTCTTACACAAGGACAAGGTGGTGCTGAACCCAGAGCTTTCCTCTTAAAATAATTTCGACCTTTAACCTCAACCTGGAAGTCCTCTGTCTTGCTCTAGTTCATTAGGAGGCCTCCCTTCTTTTTCTGGATGTAGTATGGGAATGATTTTGCCTATTTGCAGCCACTCTGTCCATTAGAGTCTGACTCATTTCTAATGTTTGTGATAAAAGGAAATCTGCATTTCTCTTTCATTCATCGACAGGCAGTGGGTTATACTGCCCTCTTCAGGAGTTTACTAGGCAGAACAGGCAGTTATAACAGCAAAAAGAACAGTAACAGACACAGCCCCTCCCAGGGGGCAGTCCCCACTGGCAGATAACCCCACACCCAGCTCTGCTAGCTCAGTTTTTTCTGCCTAGTGCAAGGAGTTTGACCTTGGCTCCCTGTTGGGATCTGTGTTACCTCTCTGGGCCACTTCGGCTGTCTGGAGACAGCCTCACAGATGAAGACTACAATCAAGCAGCCGTGCTGGGCAGCAGGCTGGGTCTTGGATCCAGGTAGTCTCCCCAGCCGGCCATCATGCGTTAGACCGGATGCTTTGCGCTGGGTCGACCGCGACAAACCCCGACCGGACGGGACGCAGTGCGCCCAGGACCGACAGCGTTCCCAGCTAGATGGGGTAATTCCCCTTCGGGTGCCGGGGGGAGTGGGGGGGGCTGGCGGGTACCCCCCCCCCTCCGGGGTGAGCGTAGTGGGTGGTCTCCCCCCCCCCCCCCCTCTTCCTAGCTCGTGCCTCTCCCCCACCCCTCTGGTACCCCGCTGTCGCACCCTCCCCTCCCCGGGGCTCCCAGGGTGTAATGGATGTATGTTTGTATGGGCCCTAGTGGTCCCCCGCGGTCTCAAACCCCATCCCCCGTTCCCGCATTTCTATGCATGGGATCATTCGGCGGCCATTTTGCGCGTAGCCACGGCGCTTTTACACAAGGTTTCGGCCTCTAGTGTGCATCGGCGGCCATTTTCCTGTGGTTTCTAAACACGTAAAGGCCTGTGTGTGCTGGGGGGCGGTCCTGGCTGTTTCTGGCGCCGATTTTACCCCCCCCCCCCCAGCACGGCGCAATCTCCTTGACAGCGGCGGCTCTGGGCACAGCGGCAGTGTGGGCAGCAGGAGCAGTGAAGGCAGCGGCAGAAAGCGGCTCCTCCCCGGTAGGGTGGTGAGTCCCCCTGGGGTGCCCCCCGTGACAAGCCTTACGCAGCTGTGGGGTGGGGGGTGCAGTGGTCTCCTGACAATAGGCCTCTTTTTTTTTTTCTGGGGCGGCCAGGGTGGGTGTAAATATGGCAGCCGATGCGGGTGCTTCCCCACCGGACCTCTCAGTGTCTGTAGCCAGCATTTCAGGGGCCCCTTCCCTTGTAGACGCCATGTCCACGGTTCTGGAGACGTTTATCTCCCGGGTAGAGTCGCTGTTGAACCGCAGGGATGCCAAAAAGCGTCCCTTGCCCCCCCCCCCTTCTTCTGGGGAGGACTCGGACCCCGAAGGGGGCTCCTCTGTTGCGGTGACCCCCCTTGAGCTGTCGGACGGCGAGATCCCAGACGCCCCTGATAGCGGGGAAATGTCTGAGGCGTCAGCTGCTGCGCACGAGAAGACTTGTAGACGCTCTGATCACCTCAGTGCGTGAGACCCTGCAACTGGAAGAAGCAGCGGGACCCTCTCGGAGGGTGCCCGTCCCCTTCGGGTCACATAGGCCGGGCCCTGTGGCCAAGGTTTTTCAGTTTTTGTGTTTTTTTTCTGGAAAAGTTAGTTTATAGGGACTGGGCTTGGCCCCAGAGCTCCCTCCCCATTCCGCAGCGCTTCGCTGTGCGTTATCCCTTTCAGGATAGATTATTGAAGAAGTGGGATCACCTCCCGTGGTTGAACATCCCCCGGGACCTTTCGGACCAGGGGGTGATCGTGCCAGTGCCTCCAGAAGAGAGGTTTCGAGGTTTCTACTCAAATCTATTTGTGGTTCCCAAAAAAAGGTGGGGGGGTTCGGCCAGTACTGGACCTGAAGGCCCTGAACCGGTATGTCAGGGCGCGGAAATTCCGGATTGAATCTATCCGCTCTGTCGTGGCCGCCCTTCATCAGGGGGAATATCTGGCGTCCCTGGACATCAGGGATGCGTACCTCCATGTACCCATTCGTCCACGGCATCAGCGCTTCCTGCGCTTTGCGGTGGGAGACCTCCATTTTCAATTTGTGGCACTCCCCTTCGGCCTGGCCTCAGCACCTCGGGTTTTCACAAAACTGCTAGCCCCGGTGTTGGAGTTGCTCGGACAGAGAGGCATTGCGGTGGTACCCTACCTAGACGACCTGCTCCTACGAGCGGAGTCCGCCTCGGCTCTGGAGGAGAATGTGAGAATCACAATGACATCGCTGCAGGACTTCGGTTGGTTACTCAACCTGCAGAAGTCGTCGGTCTCTCCATCCCGTCGCCTGGAGTTTCTGGGTCTAATTCTGGACACAGAGCAGGCGAAGGTGTTCCTCCCTCCAGCCAAGTTGCTGTCTCTGCAGTCGGCAGTGCGAACTCTCCTGTCACACCGTCGGTCTTCATTACGGTTCTATATGCTGGTGCTGGGGCTCATGGTCTCGTCGTTCGAGGCGATACCATTCGCCCAGAGTCACACTCGTCTCCTTCAGCGAGCAATTCTGGCTCGGTGGGACAGGTCCCCTCGGTCCTTGGACCTTCTGATCCGTCTGAGCTCCCAGACCAGGGAGTCTCTGACTTGGTGGCTTCGGGACTCGGCCCTGACTCAGGGGGAAGTTGTTTATGCCCCTTTAGTGGGTGATCATCACCACGGATGCCAGTCTTTCAGGCTGGGGAGGGATCCTGGGGCAACTGTCTGCCCAGGGCCGTTGGTCGGCACAGGAGGCTCACCTCCCCATCAATGTACTGGAGCTGAGAGCAATCAGATTGTGCCTATTTCACTGGACAGTGAGATTGCAGGGTCGTCCGATTCTAATTCAATCGGACAATGCCACAGCAGTGGCGTATGTGAACCATCAGGGCGGCACAAGGAGTCCAGCAGCTGCAGCGGAGGCAGCTCTGATACTACGTTGGGCGGAACGTCACGTTCCGGCAATCTCCGCCATTTACATTCCAGGTGTGGAGAACTGGCAGGCGGACTTTCTCAGTCGCCAGACGCTGGACCAGAGAGAGTGGTCTCTCCACCCGGAGGTGTTCAATTAGATTTACCGCAGATGGGGGACGCCGGACGTGGATCTCATGGCGTCTCGGTTCAATCACAAGGTGGAGACCTTTGTGTCCAGAACGAAGGATCCGTTGGCAGTGGCCACGGACACTCTGGTGACCCCCTGGGGCCGTTACCGCCTTCTGTACGCCTTCCCTCCGATAAAACTGCGATTGATACGCAGGATAGTGGCGGAGGGGATACCAATAATCCTGGTGGCTCCAGATTGGCCTCGGCGCACTTGGTACGCTGACGTGGTGCAAATGGTGGCAGCCGCCCCTTGGCTGCTTCCGCTACGAGATGACCTTCTGTCTCAGGGGCCCATCTTGCACCCTGCTTTACCCTCGCTGGGTTTGACGGCTTGGCTATTGAGTCCCAGGTGCTAAGAGACAGAGGAGTCACTGACTCAGCGATCCCTACGTTGTTGAAGGCTCGCAAGTGTACTGCACCTGGAAGGCTTATATAGCTTGGTGCGAGGCGGAGGGTCATAACCCTCGCTCTTATGTCCTGTCCAGGGTCCTGACTTTTTTGCAGCAGGGCCTGAACAAAAAACTGGCTTTGAGCACCCTCAAGGGCCAGATATCGGCTCTGGCGATTCTTTTTCAGAGACCTTTGGCTTCACACTCTTTGATTTGTACCTTTTGTTCAAGGTGTGCGACGTGGCGCCTCGGTTGAAGGCTCCGATGGCTCCGTGGGATCTGAATTTGGTGCTTTCTGTACTTCAGAAATCGCCATATGAGAATATCAGGGAGATTTCCTTACAACTGTTGTCGCAGAAGGTGGCCTTCACTTTCGCCAGAACGGGTGTCTGAATAAGCAGCACTATCGTGCAAGTCTCCCTACCTGGTCCTGCATAAGGATAAGGCGGTCTTGCGACCCTCTCCTTCATTCCTTCCGAAGGTGGTTTCTTCCTTTCACATTAATGAAGATATTGTTCTTCCTTCTTTGTGCCCTTGTCCATCGCACCCAAAAGAGATTGAGTTGCATGCTTTGGACGTAGTGAGGGCCTTACGAGTGTACTTGGCTGCTACAGCTTCTTTTCGAAAAGCTGATGCCTTGTTTGTGCTGTCAGAGGGTTCGCGCAAAGGGTTGGCGGCCTCGTCGGCTTCGATTTCTTGTTTGATCAGACAGACCGTGACCCATTCGTATTCTGTTCGGGGCAAGGTTCCCACTTTTCTGGTCACGGTTCATTCTGCCCGGGCTGTTAGCACTTCCTGGGCTTTGACACCAGGCTTCAGTGTCACAGGTGTGCAAGGCGGCCACTTGGGCCTCGGTTCACACTTTCACTAAGTTTTATAAAGTTGATGTGTTTGCATCTTCGGATGCTGCTTTTGGCCGCAAAGTTTTGCAGGCGGCAGTGTAAGCGCGTCTGGCGCCTCCTTTAAAGGTTCAGTTGGGTACTGTTGTTTTAGCGTTTACCCACCCCTCTTTTTGACACAGCTTGGGGACGTCCCCACACGTCATGATGAGCTGCATCTGTCAGTGAACGATAGGAGAAAAAGGGATTTTATTAAAACTTACCATAAAATCCTTTTCTCAGAGTTCACGGACAGACGCAGCACCCACCCCTCTGTGCTCTGTTCTTGTACGGCTTGTGTACGAACTGAAGAGCTATGCTATGAGGGGGTTTATGTGGGAAGAGAGGACGGCCCCCATGGGAGGGGCCAGCTGTTTCTTTTCCCTGCCTAGTTAACTCCTAGTGGGACAAGCATAAACCCCACACGTCAGATAAGCTGCGTCAGTCAGTGAACTCGGAGAAAAGGATTTTACTGTAAGTTTTAATAAAAATCCCTTTATTCCAACCTTTTCGTGGTTCCGAAGGACGGGGTTCGTCCCATCCTGGACTTGGAGGACCTCAACAAGTTTGTAGGGGTCCGCCAGTTTCGGATGGAGTCGGTCTGCTCGGTAGTGGCGGCCCTGCACCAGTCAAGGATGCGTACCTGCATGTTCCCCTCTGTGCCCAGCACCAGCGCTTCCTGCGCTTTGCGGTTGGGGAGGATCACTACCAGTTCGTGGCCACTCCCGTTTAGCCTGGCATCGACGCCTCGGGTTTTCACCAAAACTGCTGGCCCCCCGGTTCTGGCTCTGCTGAGGCAGAGGGGCATTGCGGTGGTGGCGTATCTGGACGACCACCTCCTGCGAGCGGAGTTGGCTTCAGCGCTCAGGGACAATGTAACGATTACCCTGCACACTCTGAAGTCGGCTCTGATTCTGTCTCACCGTCTGGAATATCTGGGGCTGATCCTGGATGCAGCACAGGCGAAGGTCTTCCTTCCGCCAACCAAGCGGCGAACGCTTCAGTCGGCGGTTCGGTCCCTGCTGTCCCAGAAATGGGCCTCACTCTGGTTTTGCATGCGGGTCCTGGGCCTAATGGTGGGAGGCGGTCCCTTATGCTCAGTACCACACCCGGGTTCTGCAACGGGAGATTCTCCTGAGATGGAACAGGTCCCCAGCTTCCCTGGATCGGGTGGTCAGGATCCTGACCACCAAGTACGGGCCTAGCTGCTCTGGTGGCTGCAGTCCCCGGCTCTTCGGTCGGGGAAGTCCTTCCTCCCACTTCACTGGTCAGTGATCATGAGGGACGCCAGCCTGACAGGCTGGGCTGGAGTCCTGGGGCAGCTCTCGGCCCGGGGACGGTGGTCTCCGGAGGAGTCTCGTCTCCCGATCAATGTCCTGGAATTGCGGGCGATTTGGTGCTGCCTTTCCCATTGGACGTCGAGGCTACACTGGTGCCCTGTCCGGATTCAGTCGGACAAAGCCACGGCTGTGGCATACGTGAACCACCAGGGCAAGACGAGAAGCTCGGCTGCGGCCTTGGAGGTAGCTCCCTTCCTGCAGTGGACAGAAAGCCACATTTTCGGCAATCTCTGCCGTCCACATACCGGGCGTAGAAAATTGGCAGGCGGACTATCTCAGTCGTCAGTGCCTGGACCAGTGTCCCTGCACGCGGATGTGTTTTATCAGATTGTCTGAGATGGGGCGTCCCTGACGTGGACCTACTAGCGTCCCGTCTCAATTGGAAGGTGCGGACCTTCGTGAGCAGGACAAGGGACCCCCTAGCGGTGGCGGCAGATGCTCTTGTAGCTCCGTGGGCTCGGTATCTGCTCATCTATGCCTTTCCTCCTCTGAAACTGCTTCCGCGCCTTCTGCGCAGAATAGAAGCGGAGGGTTTATCGACCATTCTGGTAGCTCCAGATTGGCCATGGCGTCCTTGGTACGCAGACGTGGTACGGATGGTGGTGGACGTTCCCTGGCGGCTCCCGCTTCGTGAGGATCTTCTGTCCCAGGGACCCATCCTGCATCCTGCTTCACCCTCTCTGGCTTTAACAGCCTGGCTATTGAATCCCAGGTGTTGAGGGATCGAGGGGTCTCGGACTCGTGATTCCTACCATGTTGAAAGCTTGTAGGCCACTTCACATACGATTTACCACCGCACTTAGAAGGCTTACATCGCCTGGTGCGAAGCCGGGGTGGAACCCTTGTTCCTTCTCTTTGTCTCGGGTTATGGCCTTCCTGCAGAAGGGCCTCGACCAGAAGCTGGCGTTGAGCACTATCAAGTGTCAGGTTTCTGCTCGGGCGATCTTTTGGTGACGCATTCATTGATTCGTATTTTCATGAAGGGGGTTCGGCATGGTTTCGGTCACGGCTCACTCTACCAGGGCAATTAGCACTTCCTGGGCTTTTCGACATCAGGTGTCTGTGTCCCAAGTGTGCAAGGCGGCTTCTTAGACCTCTGTGCACTCCTTCTCAAAGTTTTGCAAAGTTGATGGTCTGTTGGGGGGGGGGGGGGGGGGGGGGGGGGGGGGGGGGGGGGGGGGGGGGGGGGGGGGGGGGGGGGGGGGGGGGGG
>BLSH010327817.1:2950096-2973404 GCA_018402905.1 Glandirana rugosa | reverse complement strand
GTCCGTGTCACTAAGAATCCCGATTTGTTACCCCCCCCCC
This sequence comes from Glandirana rugosa, assembly GCA_018402905.1. Classification (NCBI taxonomy): domain Eukaryota; kingdom Metazoa; phylum Chordata; class Amphibia; order Anura; family Ranidae; genus Glandirana; species Glandirana rugosa. Next base: position 2,973,364 of record BLSH010327817.1, on the reverse strand, counting down.
CCCCCCTCATTTTTGGCCCTGCTTTTGGATGTCCCACTTAGCCCTAAGAATCACTGTGCCTGTCGACGAGCGAAAGAAAACAGGATTTTTTTGATTTACCATAAAATCCCTTTCTCTGAGTTTGTCGACAGGCACAGCACCTACCCCTCTGATGTTGCACTGCTTGTTACGAACTGAGCCAGCAGAGCTGGGTGTGGGGTTATCTGCCAGTGGGGACTGCCCCCTGGGAGGGGCTGTCTGTTACCGTTCTTTTTGCAGTTAGAACTGCCTGTTATGCCTAGTAAACTCCTGAAGAGGGCAGTATAACCCACTTAGTCCTAAGAGTCGCTGTGCCTGTCGACGAACTCAGAGAAAGGGATTTTACGCTAAGTTAAAAAAAATCCCGTTTTCATTTCACCAGCTGTCAGTGGATCAGACTGACTAGCATCTAAAGAGCAATCTGCTAGATCTGTGAGCACTTGTGGGTTTCCCAGATTTGCAAGACTGACTCCTTGTCTTCGGTTCTCAAAAAAACAATCCAGTGATATCCAAATCAAAAGCATTGCTGTGTGATAAATATAAGCGAGGTAATATCATATGATGCCCTATAAATCACAATCTGAGATGTCTCTCAAATTCTCTAGACGAGAGACAGTAACATGCAGTTTAGTGTAAAAACACAATAGTCCAAATAAAATGCTTTGTTTAAAACTACAATCTTAACACAAGTGTTTGGCTCTAGAGACCTCCACTAACAATAGGAAAACCACTCACCAAACAGCCTTGCTTTAAAGAAAGAAAGACAGGCAGCGTTTTATATCCAGAGCTGTCAAGTTCCTCAGATCGATATTGCTCCCAGCTCAGTCAAAAAAGCCTCCCAGCATCAACAGCTTTACTATATAGTAGAAGTGAAGATTTTAGCAGGTGTGTTCAGGCTTCATATGATGCTAGCTTCCAGCATATTCCATCAAGAGACTTTTTGAGCTGCAGGCAGTCCCCAGTTCTGTTTTTTTTTTTTTTCATAGCATGTTAGTGTTTTGTAGCTGTTATTCACCCTTCATTTGGACTGTCTTTGGATATCCCTACTGCCTCAGAATTCCTGTGCTTCTCAATGGACAAGGAAAAAATAGGGTTTTTCTTGTACTTACGGTTGATCCGTCTCTGAGTCAATTGAGGGACACAGATCTCACCACTCTTTGATTTTGCTCTTGGTACTGCTTTGTAGATCAGAAAGACAGTACTGTTCCAAACCCCTAATGCACCAGGTGCTGGCCTCTGAAAGATTGTCCAGCTCAATACAGGACCGCAAACACAATAACTGAGGCTGTACACTGAAGTGCCACCCTGTAGTTTATTTAACAATGCTAGCTTCCTACATAGTCTGTGCCTGTGGCCACACTACTGATACATTTCACCTTGATGTGGACTAGTCCTCTACCACACCTATAGTTGTGTAAATGCTAATAAGGTGCAGCGCTCACTAGGTGGAAAAATGAGTGCAAGTGAAATGGTGTGGGTTATCAAGAGAAATTCAATCCCCCTGCACAACGTTTGCACGCATACAAGATATTAAAATATAAAAATATTAATAAACCTTAAATGTATCCCCATTCAAGAAAAAACAATCCTTAAAGTGCCTGGAGTGTTTCACACTAAAATCCGTATATAAAAGTTCATATTGTGTTTAAAATAAAAACTAGTACAAAAAAGTTTTTGTGCAAAAAAAGATCTGTGGTAATCAAAAATAATTAGTCCAATAAAAACAATTTTGAGACTGACAAATCTGCAGGTCAGTGGTAACGTGAAAATCTTGACGTGATCACACAAACATTTTTTTCCAATCAGATATCCAATAACAAACTCATGCGCAACTGGACAACTTTGTGAAAAAAAAAAATACGTTTTTCATTTTCTTTCCACATTTTCCAAAAACTTGTGAAAAAAATGACATGTTCAAAAGACTCATTATGCCTCCTAGAATATACTTTGGGGTGTTTGCTTTCCAAAATGGGGTCATTTTTTGGGCGTTTCCATTGTCCTGGTGCTCCAGGACCTTCAAAAGTGCAAGAGGTAGTCAAGAAATTATATGTGTAATTTATGCTCCTAGAACGCCTGATGGCGCTCCCTACATGTTGGGCCTCTGTATGTGGCCAGGCTGTGTAAAAGACTCACATGTGGTATCGCCATACTCAGGAGGAGTAGTAGAATGTGTTTTGGGGTGTAATTTGTGGTATGCATATGCTGGGTGTGAGAAATAACCTGTTACAATGAAAATTTTGTGAAAAGAAAAAAAAATCTTCATTTTGCAAAGAATTGTGGGGAAAAAATTACAACTTCAAAAAATTTACCATGCCCCTTACTAAATACCTCTTGATCAGGTGTGATCAATATTCAGTGATTGACACCATAGCTTGTAGACTCTATAACCTTCACAAAGACCAAATAATGTACACTAGATTTGTTTTGTTTTTTGTTTTTTTACCAAAGATATGTTGCAGTATAAATTTCGGCCAAAATTTATGAAGAAAAATTACTAATTTGAAAAATTTTATAACAGAAACAAAAATTCATTTTTTTACAAAATTTTCTGTCTTTTTTTTTAATTCTAGCGCAAAAAATAAACCCAGTGGTGATTAAACACCACCAAAAGAAAACTCTATTTGTGTGAAAAAAAGGACGCAAATTTCATATGCGTACAGTGTTGCATGACTGAGTAATTGTCATTCAAAACGTGAGAGCACTGAAAGCTGAAAATTGGTCTGGTTAAGGGGGTTTAGGTGCCCAGTGGTTAAATATTGTTTTGTCTTGAAGGGTGATACATTTAAGGTTTATTAATATTTTTATATTTTAACATCTTGTATGAGTGCAAATGTGCAGGGGGATTGAATTTCTCTTGATAACCCACACTATTTCACTTGCACTCCTTTTTCTACCTAGTGATCGCTGCACCTTATTAGTATTTACACTCGCACACAACTCTTGGTTGCGGTGCAACAGCTCCCATACCACACGCGCAGTATATACCACCAATATCTACACCGATAGTTGTGGCCATAGGCAGGGACTCTGTAGAAAGCCAGCATTGTTGAATAAACTACAAGGCGTGACATCACCCATGTGCAGCCTTGGTTTCTGTTCTGAGGCCTGCCGAAAGGAGAAGTACAGGGTGGGCCATTTATATGGATTGGATACACCTTAATAAAATGGGAATGGTTGGTGATATTAACTTCCTGTTTGTGGCACATTAGTATATGTGAGGGGGGAAACTTTTCAAGATGGGTGGTGACCATGGCGGCTATTTTGAAGTCGGCCATTTTGAATCCAACTTTTGTTTTTTCAATAGGAAGAGGGTCATGTAACACATCAAACTTATTGGAAACTTCACAAGAAAAATAATGGTGTGCTTGGTTTTAACGTAACTTTATTCTTTCATGAGTTATTTACAAGTTTCTGACCACTTATAAAATGTGTTCAATGTGCTGCCCATTGTGTTGAATTGTCAATGCAACCCCCTTCTCCCACTCTTCACACCCATTTTATAAGTGGTCAGAAACTTGTAAATAACTCATGAAAGAATAAAGTTGCGTTAAAACCAAGCACATCATTGTTTTTCTTGTGAAATTCCCAATAAGTTTGATGTGTCACATGACCCTCTTCCTATTGAAAAAAACAAAAGTTGGATACAAAATGGCCGACTTCAAAATGGCCGCCATGGTCACCACCCATCTTCAAAAGTTTCCCCCCTCACATATACTAATGTGCCACAAACAGGAAGTTAATATCACCAACCATTCCCATTTTATTAAGGTGTATCCATATAAATGGCCCACCCTGTAGTTATGTTGGACTGGCCCAGTGTTTAATCCTCCTTTTAGGCATCAGTATGACCCAGCAGTCTTAATTCCTGTGTTCCTCAGTGGATTTAAAAAGTGGATTTTACACTGAGTACAAAAATCCAATTTTTGTTCTGAAATGTGTTAAGCAAATTGTGTTTACCTTAGTAATAAAACCTGACTTCTAAGACATGCCTTTAACCATTAGCTAGAGCATACAGAGCTTAACCACTTCCTTACTGGGCACTTAAACCCCCCTCCTGCCCAGACCAATTTTTGGCTTTCAGCGCTGTCGCATTTTGAATGACAATTGCGCGGTCGTGCGACGTTGTACCCAAATAAAATTTGCGTCCTTTTTTCCCCACAAATAGAGCTTTCTTTTGGTGGTATTTGATCACCTCTGCGTCATTTCTGATCGCCGCTATAAACAAAAAATGGGCGACAATTTTGCAAAAAAGAACAATATTTTTTACTTTTTGCTAAAGTACGAATCCATTAAAAAAAAGTATTCATCAGTTTTGGCCAATATATATTCTTCTACATATTTTTGTTTTAAACGCAATCAGCGTATATTAATTGGTTTGCGCAAAAGTTATCGCTTCTACAAACTGGGAATTGATTTATGGCGTTTTTATTATTTTTTTTTTTTTTTTTTACTAGTAATGGCGGCGATCTGCGATTTTTATCGGGACTGCGATATTGCAGCAGAAATGTCGGACATTTTTTACACTTTTTTGGGACCAATGACCTTTATACAGCGATCAGAAATTTAAATATCCACTGGTTACTGTGTAAATGTGATTGCCAGTGAAGGGGTTAACCTGCAGGGGGCAGTGAAGGGGTTAACAATGTTCCCTGGGTGTGTTCTAACTGTGGGGGGGGCGGGGCTGGCCGGGACATAACAGATCTAACTGATCCCAGTGACAGGGATCAGTAGATCTGCTATGTCCCTTGTCGCAGAACGGACAACCGCCGTGTATACATCGGCGGTTCCCCGTTCTGAGGCTGCTAAAAGAGATCAGCGGGTCTCGGGCGGACATAGAGTCCGCCCGACCCGCGGGCACGCGCGCTGCCGCTGCTGCCAGGGGGCGCGCCAGGAGCGTGCTCAGGGGACGACGATGGACGTCATCCTGGCATTTCAGATCCGCGCTGGAGCAGTACTTCGGCAATAACGTGGATCTGTAGCGGTTAAACTTGGAATTTGCATTTTAACTGCTCTGGACTTGGGGACTCTCCAGATGCACAAGAAGATGCATAAAATAGATGCAGGCAACTGTTGTCAAGCTTTATCAGGTGGTTCGTTTTTTGATTGCATGGGTACAATTTTAAGTCTCAACTCAGGAGGTTGTGGATCTAATATTCACACAGTTAAGTGTGGCTGCACTTGTGATAACTCGAAACAACCCCCTTGTCTTCCCTACTGCACCCTCAGCTCCATTATCTAAAAGATATAACCTGCTGCATGTGATGAGTTGACACAGACCGCTACTGTAGGCCATTTTATGCATCTGCTCTTATGCTAGTCACGCTTCTTTGCACAAGCAATATATAGTTGTGGTTTGCTGTGATCTTTTGCTTTTATTATTCAGTTAACTCAAAATGTTTCCATTTTTAGGGTTGTGGAATTTGCATCCTATAACGATATGAAGAATGCCATAGACAAATTGGATGGTACGGAGCTTAGTGGTCGTAAAATAAAACTGAGTGAAGATCGCAAGAAACACAGGTAAATTTCATTTTACTTTTCTTTGTGGTTGGGGATATTCAGGCTTGGTGTTCTCAATAGCCATAGGAGCAGTTAACTAGTAAATTGCATGTTTTGTAGATCTGATGCATATAGTGCCATGAAAAGGTATTCATAATCCCTTGAAATGTTCTACATTTTGTCATGTTGCAACCAAAAACGTGTATTTTATTACAATTTTATGTGATAGACTAACACAAAGTGGCACATAATTGTGAAGTGGAAGGAAAATGATAAATGCTTTTCCAAATTTTTAACAAAAATGTGAAAAGTGTGGCATGCATTTGTATTCAGCCCCCCTGAGTCAATCCTTTGTAGAACCACCTTTCTCTTACGTTCATTGACAGGCGCAGCCTCTATTCATGACAAGTGGGTTATGTACCTTTTACTAGGAGTAGACTAGGCAGAACGAAAGTTCAGAAAGCAAAGCTGGCCCCTCTCAGGGGGCCGTCCTCACTCAGCACATAACCCCTCAGCCCTGCATAGCATATCCGTTTTTCTTCTGCCTAGTGCAAGGAGTTAGACCTGGTTCCCTGCTGGGAACTGCGGTTCCCCAGTTTTTTTGTCTTTTTCTTTTTGCGCAAGCCTTCTGGTGAAGACTGCAATCAAGTAGCCGGCTGGGGACCACGCGAATGTACATTGTCCTGCCATCTCCCCAGCACGACCGATGGATGCGAGCCACCCTTAGCTATGGCGGGGTCCGCCGCATCCTGCCCGTTCCGTGCGGGCGGCCGGTGGGTTAAACGCCCCACCTGCGTACCCAGCGTCCAGGCTGTGGCCTGCTTCAGGGGTCGCTTGGCCGGCAGCATCCCTCCCCATCTGGGGGGAGGAAGTTCTGCATCGGGTGGCTACCCACTACGCCCGTCTGGATGGGTGAGTGACACCCCCCTGGTGGTGGAGGGGGGCGACTCGCGGTGCCCATTCCGGTGGGGGGCGGGGTTCAGGTGCACTGGTCCCTAACCTGCCCGCCTGATGTCTTGTCCGCTCGGTCGCTCGCACTGACAATCGCTTACTGCTGCCGTTCGCGGCATGGGCCGCTCCGTTTACCATGTGGTCCGCCACCATTTTGGCGGCGTTGGCCGCCATTTTCCAGGAGTCGTGGCCGCCGCCATTTTGCCGTGGTAGCAGCCATTTTGGAGGAGTTTTGGCCTCTAGTGTCTGTGGCAGCCATTTTTGGTTAGTCTCCCTGTATGGGACTTTACATGTGCCTTTGGCGCCATTCCTTCTCCCGGGAACGCAGCAGCATCGGCAGATCAGCAGCAGTGTCACAGCAAGCGGTGGCATTGGCAGACAGTGGCGGCCTCTTTTAAAGCACAGTGGCACAGGGTTCCACAAGTATTGCTGGTTTTCTCCCTGGGGTGCTGGGCCCGTGTAGGGGGGCCCCAAAAAGCGTCCTCCCCCCCCCCCCCCCTCCCCCGCAATCCTCTGAGGAGGACTCAGAACCGGAAGGGGGCTCTGGGGTCATGGGGACCTCCGTGGAGCTCTGACTGAGAGCTGGAGCCTTCGGATGGGGAGGAGGACCAGGGGGCCTCTGTGGCACACGAAAAGGCGCTGGTGGGCGCCCTGGTCGCGGCCGTCCGCAATTCACTGCACCTGGATCAGGCTGGAGAGGCACAGGCGTCTGCCTATATGTTTGGGTCCAAGAAGCCCTCTCATGCTCCTGAGGTGTTTCCCTACCTCCAGTATTTTGACCAGTATTTGTATAAGGAATGGCAACGCCCACTAAATTCATTTACCCTGCCTAAACGTTTTTCTGTGCGCTATCCCTTTGAGGGCAGCCTGTTACAGAAATGGGTCTCCCCTGCGGTGGATCCACCAGTGGCCGGCCTGAACAAGGCGACAACTATTCCCCTGGAGGGGTCTCCCTCCTTTAGGGACCCGGCCGATAGGCGGACGGAAGCAGTGTCCAAGGCACTCTTTTTGGTGGTGGGGGCAGCCATGCGACCGGCCTCGGCGTCTGTCATGGTAGCTCAGTCGCTCACGGAGTGTGCGATGGAGTGGAGTGAGGCTCGGGGCGGCGTAGATTCGCCTGAATCCATGCAGCGAGCAGACCACATGGTGCAAGGGCTTCGTTATCTTTGTGACGCAGCTCTGGACTTGGTACCGATGTCAAAAATGTTGGTTTTTGCAATCATTATTAGGTGCCTGCTGTGGCTGCGACGCTGGTCGGCTGACTACGCGTCCAAGAAGGGCCTCACGGATCTTCCTTTTCAAGGTGGTCGGCTCTTTGAGCCCCAATTGGATGAAATCATTAAGGATTTCACCGGGGGGGAAGAGTACGTTTCTTCTGGAACCCAAGCGGCGTGACCAGCGCCTCAAACAGGGGCCGCAGCCCTCTGGGCATAAACGTTTTTTCGTGTGCCCGGTCAGGTGGGCAGGAACTCCCGGCTCGGCAAGTCTGCCTCTAGCTCTGGTAAGCATCCCTGGCAACGCAAGCCCAAAAAGGCGTAGGACAAGTCCTCCGCATGATGGGTTGCTGGTGGGGGGCCGACTTCTGCAGTTTGCGGACCGATGGGCCGCTCGCATCTCCGGGAGGTGTTGTCCTCCGGGTACAAGATAGAGTTCAGCACATGGCCCCGGACAGGTTCTTCCCGTCTAATTTAAAACTCCCTCCGGAGCGTCGGCTAGCTCTGCTAGGGGCTGTGCGGTCAATGTCCGAACAGGGGGTGATTGTGCCAGTCCCTCCGACGGAGAGATTCCGCGGCTTCTACTCAAACCTCTTTGTGGTGCCAAAGAAGGGGGGGGGGGGGGCGGTCAGGAGGGTTCTGGACTTAAAAGCGCTCAATCACTTCATCAAGGACTCCTATCTGCATGCTCCCATTTGTGTCAGGCACCAGCGCTTCCTGCGCTTTGCTGTAGGGGACTTTCATTACCAGTTTGTGGCGCTCCCATTCGGCCTGGCCTCGGCTCCGCGGGTCTTCACCAAGTTGCTGGCCCCGGTGCTGGCTTTGCTGAGACAGAGGGGCTGTGGTAGCCTACCTGGACGATCTTCTTCTCCTGTGAGCGGAGTCGGCTCCGGCTCTGGAGGACAATGCTGCTATCACCCTGACCTCACTGAGGGACTTCGGTTGGCTAATCAACCTGCAGAAGTCTACATTGAACTCGTCCTGTCGCCTCGAATATCTGGGTCTGACATTGGACACAGTGCAGGCGAAGGTATTCCTACCTCCGGACAAGTTGCTGACGCTGCAAGCAGCGGTGCGAACCCTGTTGTCACGATGGTGGTCCTCCTTACGTTTCTGCATGCGGGTGTTGGGGCACATGGTCTCGACCTTCGAAGCGATACCGTACACCCAGAGTCACACCCGGCTCCTGCAGCGAGCGATACTACTGCAGTGGGACAGATCTCCTTCATCTCTGGATCGACTGATCCGGCTGGATCATAAGACCAGGGGGTCGTTGAATTGGTGGCTTCAGGTCCTGGCAATGACCATGGGGAAGTCGTTCCTTCCCCTGGCATGGTCATTGGTCACGACAGATGCCAGCATTTCGGGTTGGGGAGGTGTCCTGGGGCACCTGTCGGCCCAGGGCCGTTGGTCGGCGCAAGAGTCGCGACTTCCGATCAATGTGTTGGAACTGAGGGCGATCAGGCTCTATCTCTCTCCCACTGGTCGGCAAGGCTGCGCGGCCTCCCAGTTCGGGATCAGTCGGACAACACCACGGCGGTGGCGTACGTGAACCATCAAGGCGGAACGAGAAGCCCAGCGGCAGCTGCAGAGGCAGCCCTCATTCTAAAGTGGGCAGAGCTTCACGTGCCAGCACTCTCCACTATCTACATTCCGGGTGTAGAAAATTGGAAGGCGGACTTCCTCAGTCGCCAGAAGCTGGACCAAGGAGAGTGGTCCTTGCATCCAGAGGTGTTTCACCAGATTTGCGAGAGGTGGGGCACGCCAGATGTAGATCTCCTGGCGTCCAGATTCAATCATAAGGTGAAGACCTTTGTGTGCAGGTCAAGGGACCAATTGGCGGCAGCCACGGACGCCCTGGTGGCTCCATGGTCCCGGTACAGGCTCTTGTACGCCTTTCCTCCTCTCAAGCTTCTACCGTGGTGGTTGCGCAGAATAGAAGTGGAGGGAATCCCGACAATCCTGGTGGCCCCGGATTGGCCTCGGCGTCCTTGGTACGCCGACGTGGTACGGATGGTAACAGATGTTCCCTGGCGACTCCCGCTTTGTGAAGATCTTATGTCGCAGGGTCCCATCTTGCACCCTGCTTTACCGTCGCTGGCTTTGACGGCATGAGTCCCAAGTACTGAGGGACGGGGGGGGTCTCTGAGTCAGTGATTCCCCACCATGCTTAAGGTGCGCAAGTGTGCTTCGCGCAAAATCTATCATCGCACCTGGAAAGCCTATATTGCTTGGTGCGAGGCGGGGGGGTTGGAACCCCCGTTCTTTTGCAGTTGCTCGGGTTTCTTGCCTTTCTTCAACAAGGCCTGGACCAAAAGTCCACCCTCAAGGGCCAGATTTCCGCTCTGGCGATTCTGTTTCAGCGTTCTTTGATCCCTACATTTGTACAGGGTGTACGTCATGTGGCTCCCCTGGCGCCGTGGGATCTGAACTTGGTACTTTCTGTACTGCAGAAGCCACCCTATGAGAAGATCAGGGATATTCCCTTACAGTTGCTGTCTCAGAAGGTCGCCTTCTTGGTGGCTATCACATCCGCTAGGCGGATGTCTGAATTGGCAACTTTGTCGTGTAGGTCTCCTTATTTGGTCCTACATAAGGATAAGGCGGTGCTGCGTCCTTCTCCTTCGTTCCTTCCGAAGGTAGTCTCCTCTTTTCACATTAATGAGGACATTGTCCTCCCTTCTTTGTGTCCGCACCCGTCTCACCCTAAGGAGATTGCTCTGCACTCCTTGGATGTGGTGAGAGCATTGCGGGGGTATTTGGCAGCTACGGCTCCTTTTAGGAAGTCGGATGCGCTGTTTGTGCTGACGGATGGGCCGCACAAAGGGTTGGCGGCTACGTCGGCCACTGTTTCTCGTTGGATCAAACAGACCGTGACCCATGCGTATACTGTTCGGGGCCAAGTACCCCCTTTTCAAGTCACGGCTCATTCTACCAGGGCGATTAGCACTTCCTGGGTGTTTAGACACCAAGCTTCGGTGTCTCAGATGTGCAAGGCGGCTACTTGGGCCTCGGTGCACACTTTTGTTAAGTTTTACAAAGTTGATGTGTCCGCATCTGCGGATGCTGCTTTTGGCCGCAAAGTTTTGCAGGCGGCGGTGTACAGTTGTTATTATTTACCCACCCCTCTTGTTTGACCATGCTTTGGGACGTCCCCACGTGTCATGAATAGAGGCTGCGTCTGTCAATGAACGTAAGAGAAAATGGGATTTTATTAAGAACTTACCGTAAAATCCTTTTCTCTGAGTTCATTGACAGACGCAGCACCCACCCCTCGGTGTTGTGTTTGTACGGCTTGTTACAAACTGATATGCTATGCAGGGCTGAGGGGTTATGTGCTGAGTGAGGATGGCCCCCTGGGAGGGGCCAGCTTTGCTTTCTGAACTTTCGTTCTACCTAGTCTACTCCTAGTAAAAGGTACATAACCCACGTGTCCTGAATAGAGGCTGCGTCTGTCAATGAACTCAGAGAAAAGGATTTTACAGTAAGTTCTTAATAAAATCCCATTTTTGCTGCAATTACAGCTGCAGGTCTTTTTGGGTATGTCTCTACCAGCTTTGCGCATCTAGAGAGTGACATTTTTGCCCATTCTTCTGTGCAAAATAACTCAAGCTCTGTCAGATTGGATGGGAGAGCGTCTGTGAAACAGCAATTTTTAAGTCTTGCCACAGATTCTCAATTGGATTTAGGTCTGGACTTTGACTGGGTCATTCTAACACATGAATATGCTTTGATTTAAACCATTCCATTGTAGCTCTGGCTGTATGTTTAGGGACTATGTCCTGCTGGAACGTGAACCTCCATCCCAGTGTCAAGCCTTTTGCAGATTCTAACATGTTTTCTTCTAAGATTGCCCTGTATTTGGCTCCATCCATCTTCCCATCAACTCTGACCAGCTTCTCTGTCCCTGCTGAAGAAAAGCATCCCCACAACATGATGCTGCCACCACCATGTTTCATGGTGGGGATGATGTTTTCAGGGTGATGTGCAGGGTTCGTTTTCTGCCACACATGGCGTTTTGCATTTAGGCCAAAAGTTAAATTTTGGTCTCATCTGACCAGAGCACTTTCTTACACATTTGCTTTGTCCCCCACATGGCTTCTCGCAAACAGGACTTTCTTTCAACAATGGCTTTCTTCTTGCCCCTTCCATAAAGGCCAGATTTGTGGAGTGCATGACTAATATTTGTCCTGTTGACAGACTCTCCCACCTAAGCTGTGGATCTCTGCAGCTTCTCCAGAGTTACCATGGCTGCTTTGATTAATGGTCTCCTTGCCCGACCTGTCAGTTTAGGTGGACGGCCATGTCTTGGTAGGTTTGCAGTTGTGCCATACTCTTTCCATTTTTGGATGATTGATTGAACAGTGTTCCATGGGATGTTCAAAGCTTGTGATGTTTTTTTTTTATGTCCTAACCCTGCTTTAAACTTCTCCACAACTTTATCCCTGACCTGTGTGGTGTGTTCTTTTGGCCTTTGACGATGCTGCTTGGTCCTCCTTTGAGATATTTTTATTTGGAAAAAAAAAATTGAAAACCATTTATTTTCATTTCGCTTCACAATTATGTGCCACTTTGTGTTGGTCTATCACATAAAATCCCAATAAAATACATTTCCTTTTTTTGGTTGTAACATGAAAAAATGTGGAAAATTTCAAAGGGTATGAATACGTTTTCAAGGCACTGTATCAGCACCCCATTGCTTTCCTCATTGGAAACTTTTGTTCATGTTAAAAACGTACAACCCCAATTCCATAAAAAGTTGGGACTTTGTGTAAAATCTACATAGAAACAGAATGCAATGATTTGCAAATCTCATAAACCCGTATTTTATTCACAATAGAAATTGAAAAACCTCAAATGTTTAAACTGAGGAAATGTACCATTTCAGGAAAAAAATAAGGTCATTTTGAAATTGATGGCAGCAACTTGTCTCATAAGGATACAAACACATATGGGGACAAACCCCATATACAACTAGGCGGACTTTACGGGCACACACAAGACCAATAGGATTTGTAAAACATACATTTATTATGTCATTTTAAAATACTAAAATTAAAAAAAGGGTATGCAAAAATTGTAAAAATATTGTCCATAGACCATATGGGTACCCCGAGAAGGGGGAACCCTGATATCAAAATATACAAGGTAATCACAAGTTACATTATGCCAAGAGGTGATGCATATTACCAAGACTATGTGCATAAAAGTAGAGAGTGGATAGTCAACGCGTTTCGCAATTAGCTTCCTCTGGACTGTTATCTTGCAGACTATATGTAGAAAATATACATATTCAGGTATACCTTAACATACAAACTTCTAAAAATTGTATACATTGCCATATTAGTCTCTATTTAAATATATGTACATAATGTGTGCTTTCTTGTGATTATCAAGGTTCCAACAAGAGGGGGGTGGATAGTGAGTCAGGGGGGCGGACACAGGGGATGTAGGTTGACTGAGCTGGACATCGAAATTGTATATCTAGGTATGAAGTAATAATAATGAGTATTTGTTCAATTAAAAAAATAGAGATATATTACACAATACACAATATGAACTAGTACCTGTATGCTTTTGGCCAAAAAGGAATATCGATCAGGCTCACCAGGTTTCTTGCTCGGTCTGATAGAGTGGGTGATCTAATTGGTACATTATATCATAAAATCAGGTCAATATTAACATTCACAATATATATTGGGTAATGTGTGCTGTAACTGTACAAAAATGAAATGAAATAAAGAGGCACCCACCAATAATACCTGATGAATAGAACCAGTTGACCCGGAATCCAGGGCTGTTTGTCTAAATCAGGTGCCATGCAAAAACCTAAAAACATCCATTGATTGCTATGTGTAGTAACCGGAGGAGACACCTTATAAATATACATGAATCGTAGCATGTTAAAGGGGTGAGCACATACCTAGAAGCCCAGTATAAAAGCACTGTCCTCTGTCCCAACAAAGGCTCACTGCAGGGGGCAGGTAGGCACAGTCTAATCTAGAGGTAATAGTAAGACTATGAATATGGACCAAGAAGGATGAAGAACAGATGGGCTGTATTACCTTGTAGACGCCCAGTGTGATGCCTTCGCTGCCGGAATCGCCATTGAACCGGCGTCCGGCTTAAATATCCCCCATTGCGCCGAGTGGTTCCTGTCCCACGTGGTGGGCGGGGATTGGCGTCACTAGACTGTGACGTCCATGATCGGCGCAACGTGCGTTCCAACACATGGCACATGCCCTGGAAGGGGCCGCGCCATCTGTAAAGAGAAGCCAAGCCTCAGGATCGGAACAGGGAGAGGAGAAACTCCCACCCCCAGTCCCCCTTCGGCTGTGCCACTACTAACACACTAACATAGTGTGTGGAGCGCATGTGCCCACCCCCTGAAACATACGCCCCCGGAACTCAACCACAAGTAGCCACAGCAAAATAATGTAAACCGTCCATAATCGACAGACAAGAAATATTGGTCACAAAACCAATTAACAAAACAGAGTGAATACAAGATAGATAGGGTAAATACCAGGCAAGTGTAGGATGACCTCACCCTAGAAAACGACACTAGAGTGAGTACTAGAAAGGTTTTTTGGTTTTTTTTTTGGTGGGAGGGTACTGGGCTCAATCCAACATGGAGGGGGGGGGGGGGCAAAAGACATCCCCAATAATCAAAGAGAGGGTTTATAGCTGAGGGCTTCATTTAAGTCTGGTTTTTCCGTGGCTTTTAAAAGATATATCCAACGTGTCTCACGTTGTAAAATGATTTTATCAAACTCCCCACCCCTTTGGGTTTTCCAATACCCGCTCCAGGGCTGCAAAGCGAACCACCTCTGTACTATTATTATGATACATACCCAAGTGCCTACCTATGGGTGTGTATAAAATGTTCTTATTGCCATAGTAGATGTGATCTTTTATTCTACGCCAAAATTGGCGTTTAGTCTTGCCCACATAAAAAGCTCCGCATTCGCAGAACATTATGTAGATGATCCCTATCGTTTGACAGACAACAAAGTGTTGCACACTGTGTAATTTTGCCATTATGTAAATAGAGAGTCTGATTTTCGTAAATCCAGTGGCAGAAGTCGCATCCCCCGCATTTCCATGTCCCATTGGGGGAACTATGGACAACATTATGCGGGTCTTTGAAGTGCCTAGGTGTCACTCGATTCCTAACAGAATGTGCTCGTTTAAACGTAATCTCCGGAAATTCTTTTACATATTTTTTCAAAATGTTATTTGTCAAGAGATGCCAATGATCTCGGAGAATTTTTCGAATGGCTCCATGTTGCCTTGTATATGGGGTAATAAGACGGACTGTATGATCCTGGGTGGGTTTTGGTCTTCGAAACATCACATCCTGCCTGGTACGGCGGTATGCTTTTGTTAAATGCCTTGCGTAAAAGAGTGCTATCTGCTCCCCCGATAGCTCAGTTTGGCAGTTTGACGGTTACACTCATAAGAGTGTAACCGTAGATGGCGCACCCACCCAAGGGAAAAGGTTCCAAAGAAGACGTCTTATCACCTCTTCCCCAGAACAACGCCAATGCCCCAGCAAGAATCCTGCAGGGCCTTTGGCACAGTTCCTGTACCCAATAGGCTGGTGAGTAAAGACTGCCCGGAGGAGTTCGCAGTTAACAGGTGCCACTAAATGTCTTTATTTATGGGGCGAGATTCTATTTTGGACTCACTTCAGTTATCGCAGCAAGGCAGTCCCCTCTTCGTTGCTACTCTAGCCACTAGAAAAGCAACCTGGCACCCTGGCATGTGGTGCTCAACCACTCTATTCTACTACCCTGGTGAGTGGGCAGCCTGCCGATTTATAGTAGCTCCATTTCATCAGAGGAAGACCCGGAGCTGCTTGGTTTCAGGTTTTTTGTTTTTTTTCCTTTGTGGAACAGTGTATCCAGGCGGTCATTCAGGCCATTACATGGGTAAAAAGACATGGTCATATTTACCCTTTCTTCAAAACGGCAATTCCTTCTCCGTTTTATGGAAGAAAAAAATGGATATAGCATCACTGAAATCCATGCCCACAGTAAATGCGACTGTAGCCTAGTAATGAGGCGACCGACAGGGGTCTGCCATCCAGCAGTTTCCCTTACTTTGGCGATTAGTGCTTTAGGTTTTTGGTTCCTGGAGATGGAGACATCCATTGGAGAGGAAATCCATAAAGCTGATATCATTCGAACCCTAGCCAAGATGAATGTGTCTGAACCTTATTACAGAAGCAGCAATAATCTCAACCAGGTGTCTGACTATAACGATACTATACTCGGTCACAGCTAGGGGGGGCCCTATGGTTGAGATCCTGGCGGTGTCTTGCTTCCTAAAAACAAGATTGGTGTAAGTCACTTTATGGCAGAAGATCTCTGTTTGGTAGGAAACTGGTGACAGCCATATCATAAGTGACAGGAGGTAAGTCAAATCTGCTATAAAAAGACCGGTAGCAAAAGGAAAAGAAAATGTTTCTCCTGGCAGGTTCCACTCCTCTAGGTCCAGGGAGCCTAGGGCCAGCTTTCAAGCCGGGGTCCCAGGTAGAGGATGGAAGGGAACTCGGGCAACCTTTAACAAGGCCCATAAGTGAAAATCCTTGGGTATACCGCAGGTACCCACTAAGCCCTTTTGACAAGCTAAGATAAAAAAAAGTGGCGCTAAACAACCTCGGATTTAAAGATCAGAAATCAACTAATCTAGAAAATTGTTCAAGACAAGAGTGTTGGTTGGTCTGAATAAATAAGTGCATCAATGGGTCTTACTGATAATCAATAAAGATAGTGACTTTATATCGACCATAGTGATTTCATATCGATAGCATGAGTAGGTGAATAATCAAAAAACAACAAAAGAGAAAACAATAGGTGACACCATAAAGGTGTGGAGGCAACGTGTTCACCCTTGAGCCAAATATATGTAGCCCTGAGTGTGCAAACAAGTTTTGTGCAGTCAATGTGAATATATATAGCAGTCCAACTTGCATAAAATGTCCAAACGGAGTAAGTGAAGGCAATTAAAGTGCTTGCATGGTGACAATAGGTGATGACTTTAGTGATTGGTGAACGGTGCTGTATGAATATCCGCTCTATCCTCAAATGGTAGAAATCAAGGCTTACCAGATGTTGGATATATTCAAGCCTTAATATATATGGGGAAAGCCGGGGGTCCGTCCCTCTCCTGGCTGGGCTCGTCACACACTCCTGAAAGGGAACTGGAACCTCCCAAGATGGGGGGGGGGGGGGGCCTCTTGCGATCCCGTCCGATGTGTCCAGCCGGTTTATCCAGATGTTCTCACTCAAAAAAGGTATCACTCCAGAAATTCCATATGTATGAAAAAATAACAAGGAGGCGGCTCTCTGTCGTGTGAATACTCTCTATCACAGGGTGTACTTTTGGGGCCCCAAATTGCTGCGCCTTTATACCAATTTATACCATAAGCTTGTGGAAATTGTTTTATCACCCATGATTTTATATTTTCGTTTTCAATAAAAGTACACCCTGTGATAGAGGGTATTCACACGACAGAGAGCCCCCTCCTTGTTGTTTTTTCATACATATGGAATTTCTGGAGTGATACCTTTTTTGAGTGAGAACATCTGGATAAACCGGCTGGACACATCGGACGGGATCGCAAGAGGCCCCCCCCCCCATCTTGGGAGATTCCAGTTCCCTTTCAGGAGTGTGTGACGAGCCCAGTCAGGAGAGGGACGGACCCCCCGCTTTCACCATATATATTCAGGCTTGAATATATCCAACATCTAGTAAGCCTTGATTTCTACCATTTGAGGATAGAGCGGATATTCATACAGCACCGTTCACCATTCACTAAAGTCATCGCCTATTGTCACCATGCAAGCACTTTGATTGCCTTCACTTACTCCGTTTGGACATTTTATGTGAGTTGGACTGCTATATATATTCACATTGACTGCACAAAACTTGTTTGCACACTCAGGGCTACGTATATTTGGCTCAAGGGTGAACACGTTTCCTCCACACCTTTATGGTGTCACCTATTGTTTTCTCTTTTGTTGTTTTTTGATTATTCACCTACTCATGCGATCGATATGAAGTCACTATCGTTATTGATTATCAGTAAGACCCATTGATGCACTTATTTATTCAGACCAACCAACCCTCTTGTCTTGAACAATTTTCTAGATTAGTTGATTTCTAATCTTTAAATCCGAGGTTATTTAGCGCCACTTTTTATCTTCGCTTGTCTTTTACAATTTCGTTTGGTTGTATTGTGGCAGCTCTACTTTCCTCCATCCTTATTCACATTATTTGCCTTAGCGCGGTTGTACTCCTAATTCTACCCTTTTGACGAGCGCATGCCCAGACTCTTGAGGTAGGAGCCAGGGGGCGCTCTTTTGGGTTTCTGGATAGCATGTTGTACAGATCCTTGGAGGAAGGTATTAGGCACTCATGGTCACTTCGGTAGCTTCCTCACTGCACCTCCTCCAGGCCATTACCTTGCCAAATCCACCGCAAAAGCGAGTGGGCTGCTACAATACTTAGACATTTAAGACTCCAGAGAGTCGTCATCCCGGTCCCTTTCACAGGAAAGATTGCAGGTTTTCTATCCATCCCTGTTTGTAGTTCGCAGGGAACAGAGGCTAGCGTCCAGTTGCAGATCGAAAGATTGAACCATTTTTGCCCACTTTAAGATGGAGTCCATTAAAACGGTACAACCAGTCGGGTGGATGCTACTGCTGGATTGTCAGGATGCCTATCCTCTCATTCCAAATTTTACTTTCCTTTTCATTCCAAAATAAATAAGTTTGCTGATTGATTAGATGCATCTCCACTTTAACAGCCTACCTTGTGGCCTATAAATATCTCTGAGAATGTTGGCAAGGGTCTCAGTGCCGTGTCAGCTCCACTCAGAGAACAGGATCTCCGATTTCGTCACTACCTGGACATCCTTTTTCTATCCAGGGGACTGGAACAATTGCTGTCGCACCAAGAGGACCTCATATATACCCAGCAGTGATATGGCTGGGTTATCAACTCCAAAAAAAAAAATAGGGGAAAAAGAAGCCGACTTTCTCCAACCCAACAGTTAGTGTACCTGGGGTGCCCTGCAAGTTCATCGGTTTTGCTACCATCAGAGAAAGCAGTGACTTGATGGCTTCTCGGTGCCTCAGTCTTCTGGGCTCAATGTCTTCATGCATACCGATGTTTCCTTGGGTGCCTGTGCAAGTTTCAATTAGGATTATTAGCGCAAGGGAGGAAACGGGATCAAGAACAGTGTCACTCAGTTTGAGTAGCGGTCCATGGTTATGGAAGGACCTTGAGGAAGTCACGGTCCTTTTGAACCGTTACACTGGATCTTTGTTACGAATCATGACAGCAAGACAGTCTGGGAGGTACACTGTGAGGGACTGTCGGTCAAGGCAAATGGAGATTCCCAGCCAGGGAGGGTAGTCTCGAAGGCGCTGGAAGTTTAGATGTCCTTTTTAGCACTTTGGCCTTGATACACAGAATCAAGGGAAGACCAGTCTCCTTGCAGTTGAGCAACAGGGCAACAGTTGCCTATATTCAGCTCCAGGGTGGAGCTCTCCCTATCGGTAGTATGCTATTGAGAGAGGTGAAACCCATAACGTCTGGGACAGAAGATTACCAGCATATTCAGAAAGCTGTTTGCCTCCCTCTGGATTTTTGAACAAATAGGCAGAACGACTGTCGTACAAGCTTCCCAGAGCACAATGAGTGGGTCTACGTCCCATGTCTTCTCTGAGCTGGTCCATAGGTGGGGCCTACCACAGACAGACCTCTTCACCACCCACAGTAATCACAAATGTTGGGTATGTCTGTCCTTGTTTCCACACCCCAAGGCACAGAGGGCAGACGCTCTCGTAATGAGATTCCTCTTGTGGCTGTCAAGGGAGAACATGGTTGACATAGCCAATCCTCCATATTGGCCATGAAGCCCTCGGTTTTCCTTGGCCATTCACTTCAGGATACAGAAGACATTTCCCTTATACACATACGCCGGCCGGGACTGCAAGCAAGGGTGCTAATGGGGGAGGCGGGGGGGAGGGGACTCCGGTTGCTCCAGAGCGGTCTCTACTTTGTTGAGTGCTAGAAGGCACTCTACTTAAAACATCTATGCCTAAATCTGGAACAAGTTTGCGTTTTCTCGGTCGGGGAGACATTGATCATACTGCCCCCAGCTGTTCTATACTTCCTTTAGGCCGGATTGGACATGAGCCATAGCCTATCCTCACTGAGCTTGCAAGTGTCGGCTATATGGGCAATAGTAAATTTAAATGGGCCAAGAATCCTTCAGCCTGCATGACTTTTGAAGGCTGTCGTAAGGATTCAGTCACTACGGAAAGGAGGCTTTCCCAGTGGGATCGAATGGTGCTGTTGGATCTCCTGTCAGTTCAACCGTTTGCTCCAACAGAGCAGTGTTTTGGTTCGGGCCATTACCTACAAGACAGTATCTATTGTGCGCACTTTAAGCAGAAGTTTGTCTGAGATTCAAGCTCTTGGAGCTTTGAAAAAAAAAAATAGTTTTCTTTCCAATAAGAGTAGATTTCTGTCTTGTAGGTCATCTTGTTTCAAAGGTGGCAATGGCCCTCAATTTAACAGACATCTGGGAATTGCCTAAATTTCCAGACATCACACAGGAAAGTCACACGAACTGGATGTTTTCAGAAAGAAGCACCTGTCCACAATTGCTCCTTTCAGATAATCTAATAAGCCTTTTGTTCCAGCTGGAAATCATCAAGGAAAGGAGGTTACTGCCTGGACTCTAGCAGGCTTGGTGGTGCATATAGGGCGAGGGGACTTGAGCCTCTGTCATCGGCGGTGCACTCTACCAGAACGGTTGCAACCTCATAGGCAGCCCATTTGGGAGCATTTATATTATCCATCTGTGGCAGTGTCATGGTCATCCCAGCATGCCTACTCAGACTTTATGAAGTAGACCCAGGTGCCTTGTCATCAGTGGACTTTGTAGGAAGGACTATTCAGTCCTTTGTCCCATCCTAATTAGAATATTGGTTTGGCAAGTAGAACCCACCCTGTGAGCTAGTTATTTATAACTAATATGCTGCCATGTTGGCATCAGGAAAACAGAAAATTGTATCAAATACTGTCATTTTCCTTTCCTGATGCCAAACCATGGCAGCATGCGGGCCCACCCGGTATGTGGCTTGTTACAAAAAATTGGGGGGGGGGGGGGGGTGTGGCTAACTATGCCTTTTTTATGCTATTCACTGGTCCTGAGGGAGTGGTCAAGAGGCAGAGCTCTATCACTAGTATACTGCCATGGTTTGGCGCCAGGAAAGGAAAATTACGCTAAGTATTTGATACAATTTTCCGTTTTCGGCTCTTCCTTGTTAGTACCACTTACTTCCTGCCAGGTTTTTGTTGCCTTGTCCCAACTTTTTTGAGACATGTTGCTGCCACCAATTTCAAAATTACCTTCTTTTTTTTTAATAAAATGGTACACTTTCTCAGTTTAAACATTTGACATGTTTTCTATTGTGAATAAAATATGGGTTTCATATTTGCAAATCGTTGCATTTTGGTTTTATGTAAATTTTACACATCCCAACGTTTTTGGACTTGAGGATGTAAATTGCAGGCAGATGGGTTGTCTGCACTGATGTTACATTACTTTGCATTGTGGCCCTGGACCTACAAAAGTAATTGGTAACTGGGCCTACTCCAGTCAAAAAAAAAAAAAGGCTCCAAAGCAACAAAATGTGATTATTTTAAAGGGGATGATTCTTTTTTTATATCCATTGTGTCCCCTTGTGTAGTATTTTACTGATCAATGTTTTTTTCCCCAGAAGCAGGTCCAGGTCAAGAAGCTACTCCAGATCCCGAAGCAAGTCAAAATCTCGTGGCTCTTCTCGTTCTGCCAGCAGATCCCGATCTCCCAGTCGTACACCTGAAAAGAAATACAGTCAAAAATCTGGAAGTGGAGAACCATCCCAGAGCTCTCCTAAGCGGCAGTCTCGTTCCAGTTCCCGCGAAAGCCGTGATTGAGAAGATCTTTGATCTTATATTGTGTGTAAATGTTGAATGAAGATTGTGCCCTAGGAGACAATGGTGGTGTGAGAGGTGGTGTTCACTATTTTATGTAACCAAAGCGCCTGTTTAATAAGGCTCGAAGTGGTGGCCTGATGCTTTGTTTTTGTTTAAATATGTGATCCGACCCTTCTGCCTAGAGCATATGAAGGCAGTTACTGAATCCAGCAAGTAGAGCCCCATTTGAGATGACTTTGCTTTTCACTGTGTAGATTAAAGAAAGCTATTTGGATACTTGTTCATTTATTTCTTTTTTTTTTTTTCATTTATAATGTAAGTTAGTGTAGTCTAAGCTGGTCATATTTTACTTTAAATTGAATACTGCCCCATAATTCTCTTCTGTGTTGAAATACCTGATTTTCTATTTCATTGAACATATTCAAGAGTTTAAAAACATGAAACCACTCAAAGTAAGTTAAAAGCAAATATCCATCTGTTCATATATTCATACCAAAACTTATGTTGTGTGTATGTTCTGTCATACTGGCTTTAGTAGGTGTTGTGTGTGATGGATGATACTTCAATTAAATGAATGCAGAACCCTTATCTTCAGAGTCTTCTCAATTTGTAATTGTCCTTGAATCCCCCCCCAGTAAATCAGCTGAACAATATGCAGTGGCTGCCTTCATTGTATGTTGTGGGTACAATTTTTGTTTGCTTTTGTACTGAGTACCAGTAAGTGTGCATCAGGGACAGTAAAGCCTCAGCAAGTGATCCTCTGCTGATTCTCAATTTTTTTTTTTCCTGCTTTTGATTATTTTAAATATTCTGATAAAACTAAGCTTGTGCAAATATATTTGTTCCCTGCACTCTATGGACTTCATTTGTTTAAATATTGCTATTTTTTTAAAAAGGTAAACAAGTGTTTAAGCAGAACTACATGTTTAAATGAAAAAAATAAATAAACCGTTTATTAGGATTAAAAATAAAACCTCAGCTTTCAGTGCATTACTCCACTTTTGTCTGGCACTGGTCCTCTTCTAGGTTAAATGATGGCTAGCATCGTTGGGACTGCTTCCTGGGAGCTCAGGCTGTCATTGGTAACACCCCCTGGGGGTGCTTCACCATGTTAGCCTTGGCTCACCTTACACTACTGCAGATTGCCGCTGAAGTTCATAATTTTTTTTTTTTAACCGGTTCCCGACCGCGCGCCGTCTTTTCACGGCGGCAGTCGGGGAGCCCTGCGCGAATCGCCGTAAATAAGCGGCGATTCGCATTTGGCCACCAGGGGGCACCCGCCGCACTCCTTAGATTGACTAGGGTCACTGGCCCTAGTCATCTAGAGAGTACGGGGTGATTGTCCCGCCCCTTGGCGGCACAAATGTAGCCACCAAGGGGCAAGAAAAGGGACATCGGCGAGTAGCGCCGAGCGGCCGCCTGTAGCCCAGGCGGGCTCGGCGCCCGTGTGAGGGGTCCTCACGCCGCCCACGGGGGACCACCGGTTTACGCTTAGCGGCGAATAAATGCCGCTAAGCGCGTCCCGAGGGGCTGACGGCGGCACTTTTCTGCCGCGCGCCAGCCCTTGGCCAATTTTTTTTTT
>BLSH010327817.1:2914832-2936510 GCA_018402905.1 Glandirana rugosa | reverse complement strand
TCTCTTCATAGCCTACGGTCCTGCGCGAAGGACCAGCTGTACCGCTGGACCCCTAACAGCTCGGGACACAATTTCATATATATTTGAATTAGTTATTTTAAAAGATATTCGAGATTGTACAATTTTCGCCAACATAGGGGATTTTCATGCGCCATGACGTCAGCGGCTGCTTGCAGGGGAAATATCTCCTAAACCGTACAGTTTTAGGAGATATTCATTTTACTTACAGGTAATCCTTATTATAGGCTTACCTGTGGGTAAAAATGTATTTTTAGGGGATACAACCGCTTTTAACATGTTAGAGCTTATAGAAAATTTTATTGATTAAGTTTATATATACTTTAACACAGGGCTCGACAATCCCCAGGTCGCCATGTCGACCAGGAAGCGCGTCCTGGCATCCGATACTTCTCTCCCCTCACTATCTAACAGCATCTCCGAGCCGTCCTCTGCCTAAGCTGACAAGTGTTAACCGCTTGCCGACGGCTGATCGGTAATTGACGGCATCAGAATGGCTCTGTAACGCGAATCGCCGTCATACGACAGAGCCTAGTGAGCACGCACGCGCCACCGGAGGCGCGCCCGCGCGCTCACTGTGTTCGGGGAGGGCCAGGGAGCGGGTGCGGCGGCTTCGATTGCCGCCGGCTACCCGCGATGGCCCCCCCGGAGTGAAGGAACGGAGGTCCGTGTATGTAAACACGGACCTCCGTTCTGTGTGAGGGGGAAGGGCTGTGATCACAGCCTTCCTGTACGTGGAGGCTGTGACCACTTCCCTTCCCCAGCTAGGACAGTCCCCCCACAGTTAGAACACGCCCAGGGAACATAGTTAACCCTTAGAGTGCCCCCTGCAGGTTAACCCCTTCACTGCCAATGGCATTTACACAGTAATCAGTGCATTTTTATAGCACTGATCGCTGTATAAATGCCATTGGTCCCAAAAAAGTGTCAAAATGGTCTGACCTGTCCGCCTCAATATCGCAGTACCGCTAAATATCGCAGATCGCCGCCATTACTAGTTAAAAATAAAAAAAAAATAAAAACCCCAAAAATTAATTCTCATCATCCGTAAACGCGGCCACTTTTGCGCAAACCAATCAATAAACGCCGATTGCAAATTTTTTTATCGCAAATATGAGGAAGAATATAAATCGGCCAAAAACGGTGAAAAAAAATGTTTTTTTATATTTTTTTTTTGGATTTGTATTTTAGCAAAAAGTAAGAAATTTGGGTTTTTTTACAAAATTGCTGCTCTTCTTTTGTTTATAGCGGCAATCAGAAATGACGCAGCGGTGATCAAATACCACCAAAAGAAAGCTCTGTTTGTGGGAAAAAAAGGACGCAAATTTCGTTTGGGTACAATGTCGCACGACCGCGCAATTGTCAGTTAAAGCGACGCAGCCCCGAATCGCAAAAAGGGCTCCGGTCCTAAAGCTGGAAATCCTTCCGGTCCTTAAGTGGTTAAGAAGGATGGCAAATTGGACCCTGAAGAAGAAGGTCCGGGTGAGTTGGAAGCGTCCAGGGCCTGTCCACTGCCAGGTTTGCTATGCTGGAAAACCAAGCCCTCCTGGGCCAAGCTGGAGCAACCAGAATTACTGGCATTTTCTCCAACTTAATTCTGCGCAACAGACACAGAAGCAGCTGGATCGGAGGAAAGGCATGTCGGACAGAACTGATCCCAAGGCATTACGAGGGCGTCCGCTGAAACCGCCTACAGATCCCTGGTCCTGGACACAAATCTCTTTAGCTTTGTGTTGAATTTGGAAACCAGAAGATTCCTGTCCAGCATTTCCCAACGCTGGCCGAACATGCCCACAAGCTTGTTTCCTAAGCCTTTTAGTGTGGTCGGCAAATCCTGCTTGGTCACATAAGATGTCCCCTCATTAGCCATCAGACCAGACAAATGCAGGGGCTCCAAACCAACCGCTATACCTGGCTCCTCAGGGGAAACTGCATTGGCGGGACTCTGTCCAGCTTGCTCAAGACCTGACAGTGGTGGCTGCATGCCTCTTCCAGCCATGCTCCCCCCTCGCTTTCTATTTGACAAAGTAGCATTCTGACTCAATGCAAGACCTGTGCCCCTTAAGACAGTTTCACCACAGCAGGGAGGAAAAATAACCCCAGTAAGCCTGCATTCCAGCTGCCAGTGTCCTTTCTCCCTCCGGGCCCCACCCACAGGCTGAACACACACCCACTGCCCCTGTCAGCCTGCTTATCTGCGTTCCTGCCACCATGCTGTCTCAATAATACAGATGGGACTCCTCCTGCCACATGCACACTCGCGCCCCTGTGCAGGTCTGCACTTTATTATGTGTCTGTGTTGCAGGATACCAAGAAAAAATTGAGCCCAATAGGTGTCCATCATCCTGTGAATACAGATGACCCCAGGAAGCAGCAGGAAGTGAAAAAAGGCCACCAATAAGCACTCTGCTATAGGAGCTCAGACAGCCAAGTAAGCCCCACATTTTTGTTTGATCATATTGGTACATGTTTATAAACGATATGCTCATATAAATGTTGTGGTATATTTCATGTGTATAATATGTATCTTTCAATTATAGTCTATCAGGACATGGTCCAGAGGAAGCCTAAGGGCGAAACACTTCGACCTTCGCTGACTACTATACACATAAAGTATTTGGTACTTTGTATCACATCCTGATGTAATTTAGTTCAACATCCTGTAGACTGTCTGTAACTTTGTTGGCACTCCTTTGTATGAATACACACATACCACATTTTATTTATCTGGTCTTTGACTGTCAATTTTTTTTTTTTGTAATTCCTTTATTTCTTAAGAGAGATACAGGGTATAAACAGTGGTATATACAGTGTATGACATATATATAACGGAACAGTGCAAAACAGATTGACTGTCAAGATTTGTAAAATAAAAATATACTTTTATCGTATTGTTTCGTCTCATATGTGCCTACAAAGTCCACCATGTACTATACAGGTTTTTCCTGTATATTTGATATTTGCTTTGACCTATAGGACGGTGGCGCGCCTTGGAAGAGAACTCCCTTTTTTTAATTTTGGATATAGTTTGTCTTGTTCTGTTAACCTCAAATAGTTTTTCCTGTATATTTGATATTTGCTATATCCAAAATTGAGATGTCAGGACTTAGAGCCGAATGATTGAGTGTTGTTGAGGAATTTTGGTACTCCTGAAAGCACAAGCTTGCAGACACCTGTGGAGTTCCAAACCATACATCATCTCCAAGCAGCTATCTGGCTTGTCTGTGTATCAGACTGGCCCAAAGGGGAAAACTAAACCTTTAACCACTTGCCGACTGCCGAGCGCAGTCTGACAGCGACAGAGTGGCTGGATATTGCAAACCTCATAAATATTTTACAAATAAATATTTGAAAAGTGTGGCATGCATTTGTATTCAGCCCACTTTAGACCTCTTTCCCACTGGGGCACCACTTGTTTTACCGCTATTTAAGTGGTGCTTTTTGGCCGATAGCAGAATGCTTTAACCACAAAGCAGGGGTTAAAAACTCCTGTATTGCGGCACTTCCGAATCACTTTTCAGGCGCTTCAGAAGCCCTGCCCATTCATTGCAATGGGCAGGGGCGTTTTGTGAGCGCTGTATACAGTGCTCCCAACCCACCCCAAAGATGCTGCTTGCAGGACCTTTTTTACCGTCCCGCAAGCGCACCGCCCCAGTGCGAAAGCACTCAGGCTTTTATACTCGGGCGGCATGTGAGGCAGTTTTCAGGCGCTTTAAAATGCCTGAAAACTGCCTCAGTGTGAAAGAGATTTGCTCTTTTACCTCTAACAAATCTAGTGGAACCAATTGCTTTCAGAAGTCATCTAATTAGTAAATAGTGTCCACCTGTATGTCATTTAATCAGAGCATAAATACAGCTGTTCTGGGAAGCCCTCAGAGGTCTGTTAGAGAACCTTAGTGAACAAACAACATCATGAAGGCCAAGGAACACACCAGACGGGTCAGGGATAAACTTGTGGAGAAGTTTTAAAGCAGGATTGGGTTATAAAAAAAATATCCCAAGCTTTGAACATCTCAGAGAGCACTGTTCAATCCATCATCCAAAAATGGAAAGAGTATGGCACAACTGCAAACCTACCAAGACATGGGCATCCACCTAAACTGACAGGCCGGGCAAGGAGAGCATTAATCAGAGAAGCAGCCAAGAGGCCCATAGTAACTCTGGAGGAGCTGCAGAGATCCACAGCTCAGGAGGGAGAATCTGTCCACAGGAGAACTATTAGTTGTGCACTCCATAAATCTGGCCTTTATAGAAGAGTAGAAAGAAAAAATAAATAAATGGGACTTTATATGAGGTATGTGCGGCAACAGAAAAGCAAATTTAATTTTCTAACATGTTATGTATTTATTACTAAGCAATAAACGTGTTTTCTCTTACGTTCACTGACAGACGCAGCCCTTCATTGACAAGTGGGGTTATATGCACATCCTACTAGGAGTTGACTAGGCAAATAGAAAAAAAGCAAGCTGACCCCTCCCAGGGGGCCATCCTCTCTCTCCCATATAAACCCCCTGCTCTGCTTAGCATATCAGTTTTATTATGCCTAGTGCAAGGAGTTAGACCTGGCTCCCTTATGGGACCTGCGGTTCATCTTTTTTTTGCTACCGCTTTTTTATTTTTTCCAAGCTATCTGATGAAGACTGCTATCAAGAAGCCGGCTGGGGCATAGAGGATAGCTAGAGTCCTGCACTTTCCCCAGCACGGCCGACCGTGCCTTGGTGGGGCCCGCCGCATCGTGCCCGTTCCGTGCGGGCGGCCAGTGGATGACCCCCACTTGCGCCCAGTGACCGGACTTGGTTCCTGTCCAGGGGCCTACGGCCTGCAGCATCCCTCTCCGGCATGGGAGGAAGGTCTGCGACCGGGTGGCTACCCGCTACGCCAGTCAGACTGGTGAGTGACCCCCTCTCCCTAGGGGCTCGGAGGGGGGTTCTTGGGCGTATTTTAGCATTTTGGCAGGCCGGTGGAGGGTGTTCGCTGGGCTAGTGCCTCCCTGGGTGTCCTCGCCCCCCTCCTACACCCCCCTCTCCCCCCCGCACCGCACCCCGCTCATTCGTACCGCACCTCGTGCGTTCGTACCGCCATGCAGCGATCCGCTGCCATTTTGCCGCTGATTGCCGCCATTTTGCCGTAGCCGTGGCCATTTTGCTGAGGGTTTCCCTCTAGTGGCAGCAGCAGCCATTTTGCCGTAGTCGCGGACTGCATACAGGCTTTGGCCTCTTGTGGGCGTTTTTGGCGGCCATATTGGATGTCCCTGGAGAAGTAAAAAATGTGCTGCTGCCGTTTTGCTTCCTCTTTCACTTGGGACAGCGTGGCTGACTACAGACGGCGCAGGCTTCTTACTGGCGGTCCTTAAGCACTCCTGCTGGGAGTAGCGCTTGTGGGCAAAACAGCAAGTATAGCTGGGCTCTCCCTGGGGTGCTGGTAGCGGTGGGTGTAGTCCTCCTGGGGTCTCCCTGGCGTTCTGTGGGGTGGCGGTGGGGCTGCATTGTGGGGGTGTCAGGTCATTTTTTCTAATTTGACTGTCAGTTCCGGTGGTGCGATGGCAGATGACCCTGCGGGTCCTTCTGAGGAGGAGTCAGCGGCAGTGCAACCTGCGCTGGGGACCCTGGTGTCCCTGGACCAGCTGAGAGCAGTATTTGGAGAATTTCTTCCCCGGGTGGGGCCGAGCGGCGCTCTGGGGGCTCCTTAAAAGCGTCCACCTCCCACTTGTTCCTCAGGGGAAGAGTCCGAACCGGAAATGGCTTCGGGGGTCACAGGGACCCCCGTGGAACTCTCAGAGGGCGAGCTAGTCCCCTCAGACAGCGAAGAGGACTGGGGGGCCTCGGTTGCGCACGAAAAGGTGCTGGTGGCTGCACTGATTACTAATATCCATGCGTCCTTGCGACTGGACCAAGCAGGGGAGTCGCAGGTGTCCGCATACGTTAGCGGGTCTGCTAGGCCACCCAGGTCGCCTAAGGCTTATCCTTATGATCAATTTTTTTGACCACCTGGTCTATCAGGAATGGCAGCGTCCGCAGAATTCCTTCACCCCACCTAAACGCTTCGCTATACGCTATCCGTTTGAGGATAGTTTTGTGAAGAAGTGGGCATTCCCCGCAGTGGACCCTCCGGTGGCTCGCCTGAACAAGGCAACGACCATTCCTTTGGAAGGGTCTCCCTCGTTTAAGGACCCAGCTGATAGGCGGACAGAGGCGGTGTCAAAGGCACTTTTCCTGTTGGCAGGATCAGCCATGAGGCTGGCCCTGGCGGCGTAATATCTGTCTGAGTGCATGGCGGAGCTGCAGAATGATTTGGAATGTGGCAGGATGCTTGAGGCGTCGCAGAGAGCAGACCATTTGTTTCAGGGTCTTCGGTACCTGTGTGACGCAGCTCTGGACCTGCTTCCCATGTTGTCAAAAATGTCTGTTTTTGCAGTCATTATCAGACGAGTACTCTGGTTACGTTCGTGGTCGGGCGACCACGTGTCCAAGAAGGGTCTTGCGGATCTTCTCTTTCAGGGTGGTCGTCTCTTTGGGCCACAATTGGATGAAATCATCAAGGATTTCACTGGAGGGAAGAGTACTTTTCTTCCGGAGCCCAGGCGGCGGAAGTTCCGACGCAAGCAGGGCCCTGCCTCTTCAGGTCAGAAGGGGTTTTTTCATGCCCCTGGCGCAGCGGGCAAGGGGTCGGTAAACGACCCTGGCAACGCAAGAACGAAAAGACAGTGGACAAGTCCTCCTCTGCATGATGGGTTGGCGTCTTCTGGGGTTCGCAGACAGGTGGACTACCCGCATTTCCGACCGGTGGGTGCAGTAAGTGGTGTCCTCCGCGTACAGGATAGAGTTCAGCACTCTACCCCCAGACAGGTTCTTCCCATCGAACTTGGGACTCCCTCAGGGGCGTCGGGAGGCCCTCCTTAGGGCTGTTCAGACACTCTCTGACCAGGGGGTGATCGTGCCAGTACCTCAGTTGGAAAGGTTTCACGGTTTCTACTCCAACCTATTCGTGGTCCCCAAAAAAGGGTTCAGGCCAGTTCTGGACCTAAAGGCGCTAAACCACTTTGTGAAAGCGCAAAAATTCCGGATGGAATCTGTTTGTTCGGGTGTGGCCGCCCTGCACCGAGGGGATTTCATGGCATCCCTGGATATCAAGGACGCGTACCTCCATGTTCCCATTTGTTTCTGGCACCAGCGCTTCCTGCGCTTTGCGGTGGGAGATCTCCATCACCAATTCGTGGCACTTCCCTTTGGTCTGGCCTCGGCTCCTCGGGTGTTCACCAAACTGGTGGCCCCGGTGCTGGCGCTACTGAGGCCGAGAGGCATTGCGGTGGAAGCATACCTAGAGAGCGGAGTCTGCTTCGGCTCTCGAGGAGAATGTGGCTATCACCATGACCTCCTTAAAGGACTTTGGCTGGCAGATCAATCTGCAGAAGTCGACGGTGACACCGTCCTATCGCCTGGAATACTTGGGTCTGATTCTGGACACAGAGCAGGCGAAGGTGTTCTTACCTCCGGCCAAGTTACTGACACTGCAAGCAGCGGTGCGAACCCTGCTGTCACGCCGGTGGTCTTCCTTACGGTTTTGTATGCGGGTGTTGGGGCTTATGGTTTCAGCCTTCGAGGTGGTACCCTACGCCCAGAGTCACACTCGGCTCCTTCAACGAGCGATTCTGTCTCGGTGGGACAAGTCTCCACTGTCCTTAGACCAGCTGATCAGATTGGATCCTCAGACCAGAGGGTCATTGACCTGGTGGCTTCGGGCCCCGGCTATGACGTTGGGGAAGTCTTTTCTTCCCCTGAATCGTTCGATAGTCATGACGGACGCCAGCCTATTGGGCTGGGGGGGTCCTGGGGCAGCTGTCTGCTCAGGGCCGTTGGTCGGTGCAGGAATCTCGCTTTCCGATCAATGTGCTGGAGCTGAGGGCGATCAGGCTCTGCCTCTCCCACTGGACGGTAAGGTTGCGTGGCCTCCCGGTTCGGGTTCAGTTGGACAACCCCACGCCTGTGGCGTATGTGAACCATCAGGGCGGAACGAGGAGCTCAGCAGCGGCTGCGGAAGCCGCTCTCATTCTGCGATGGGCAGAACTTCATGTGCCGGCGATTTCCGCCATTTACATTCCGGGTGTAGAGAATTGACAGGCGGACTTTCTCAGTCGCCAAACACTGGATCAGGGGGAATGGTCCCTACATCCAGAAGTGTTCCGCCAGATTTGCCACAAGTGGGGCACGCCAGATGTGGACCTCATGGCGTCTCGATTCAATCACAAGGTGAAAACATTTGTGTGCAGGACAAGAGACCCGCTGGCGGCCGCCACAGACGTGCTGGTAGCGCCTTGGTGTCGGTATCGACTTCTGTACGCATTTCCTCCCATCAAGCTTCTACTGCTGCTACTGCACAGGGTATTCTGACAATCCTGGTGGCTCTGGATTGGCCTCGGTGTCCTTGGTACGCCGACATGGTGCGAATGGTGGCAGATGTTCCCTGGCGCCTTCCGCTGCGTGAAGATCTGTTGTCTCAGGGACCCATCTTGCACCCTGCTTTACCCTCGCTGGCTTTGACGGCTTGGCTATTGAGTCCCAGGTGTTGAGGGATAGGGGTGTCGCTGACTCCGTGATCCCTACCATGCTTAAAGCGCGCAAGTGTACTTTGCGCAAGATTTATCATCGCACCTGGAAGGCCTATATTGCTTGGTGCGAGGTGGGGGGTTGGAACCCCCGCTCTTATATTGTGTCCCGAGTGCTGGCTTTTTTGCAGTAGGGCCTGGATAAAAAGTTGGCATTGAGTACTCTCAAGGGTCAGATTTCGGCTCTGGCGATTTCTCTTTCAGCGGCCTTTGGCGTCGCATTCATTGATTCGTACATTTGTACAGGGTGTACGCCATGTGGCTCCTCAGGTAAGGTCGTCTATGGCACCGTGGGATTTGAATTTGGTACTTTCTGTACTGCAGAAATCGTCATATGAGAAAATAATACAAAAAAACTAGATATTTGGGGGGAACACCCTACCAAACGCATGGTGCTGCTCGTAACGACCAACAAACAAAAAAATCTATAAGTTACAGCGCACACATGATACATACTCCTGTCAGGCTATTTAAAAGCATCTAAACGTATATAGCAAAAAAATGCAAAAATACGGGGGTTTGGTCACACTGAATGGCCATGAAGTGCTTAAGCTCACTGACTGCTGCAAAGTATCCCGTTTTACCAGTGGGAACCTACACTGACCTTAGAGTGAATGCTCATATCTCACGCCTCTCTTTATGGGAGACCAGAGGACACATCCCATGGATCAGGTGGACACTGATTGGGGCTAATTAAGGAGGATGGGATTCACCAACCCAAAAAGGTCTGGTCAGGACCCAAGCATAAAGCATACAAAAAAACTAGATATTTGGGGGGAACACCCTACCAAACGCATGGTGCTGCTCGTAACGACCAACAAACAAAAAATATATAAGTTACAGCTCACACATGATACATACTCCTGCCAGGCTATTTAAAAGCAAAAATACGGGGGTTTGGTCACACTGAATGGCCATGAAGTGCATTCACTCTAAGGTCAGTGTAGGTTCCCACTGGTAAAACGGGGTACTTTGCAGCAGTCAGTGGGCTTAAGCACTTCATGGCCATTCAGTGTGACCAAACCCCCGTATTTTTGCATTTTTTGCTATATACGTTTAGATGCTTTTAAATAGCCTGACAGGAGTATGTATCATGTGTGCGCTGTAACTTATAGATTTTTTATATGAGAAAATCAGGGATATTCCCTTGCAATTGCTGTTGCAGAAGGTGGCTTTCTTGTCGGCCATTACATCCGTTAGGCAGGTATCTGAGCTGGCATCGTTGTCCTGCAAGTCTCCTTACTTGGTCCTTCACAAGGACAAGGCGGTCTTGCGCGCTTCTCCTTCGTTTCTACCGAAGGTGGTTTCTTCTTTTCACATTAATGAAGATATTGTTCTTCCTTCGTTATGTCCGCACCCATCGCATCCTAAGGAATTTGAGTTACATTCATTGGATGTCGGGAGGGCTTTGCGGGTGTATTTGCCGGCTACAGCTTCCTTTCGGAAGTCTGACGCATTGTTTGAGCTGACGGATGGTCCGCGCAAAGGTTTGGTAGCCTCGTTGGCTACTGTTTCTTGTAGGATCAGACAGACTGTGACCCATGCGTATACTGTTAGGGGCAAGGTTCCCCCTTTTCTGTTCACGGCTCATTCCACCAGGGCTGTTGGTACTTCCTGGGCTTTCAGACACCAGGCTTTGGTGTCACAGGTGTGCAAGGCAGCCACTTGGGCCTCGGTGCACACGTTTACTAAGTTTTATAAAGTTGATGTGTCAGCATCTTCGGATGCTGCTTTTGGCCGTAAAGTTTTACAGGCGGCAGTGTAGGCACGACTGGTGCCTCCTGAGAGGATTCTGTTGGGTACAGTTGTTGTCGTTTACCCACCCCTCTTTACTGACACAGCTTTGAGACATCTCCACTTGTCAGTGAAGGGCTGCGTCTGTCAGTGAACGTAGGAGAAAATAGGATTTTATTAAAACTTACCATAAAATCCTTTTCTCTGAGTTCACTGACAGACACAACACCCACCCCTCTGTGTTGCGTTTGTACGGCTTGTTACGAACTGATATGCTATGCAGAGCAGGGGGGTTATATGCTGGAGTAGGAACGGTCCCCTGGGAGGGGTCAGCTTGCTTTCTTTCTATTTGCCTAGTCAACTCCTAGTAGGATGTGCATATAACCCCACTTGTCAATGAAGGGATGTGTCTGTCAGTGAACTCAGAGAAAAGGATTTTACGGTAAGTTATAATAAAATCCCTTTTTTACAGACTGCTTTTCTGTTACCGCACATACCTCATATAAAGTCCCATTTATTTATTTTCTGTTTCTACTGAATCAGGGATGGAAACGTATTCACATATGTTTCATTTAAAGTCCCACAAATGTCCCCCTCCCCCCCCCCTTTTCTTTATGGAAGAGTGGCAAGAAGAAAGCCATTGTTGAAAGAAAGTCATAAGAAGTCCCGTTTGCAGTTTGTGAGAA
The DNA here is from genome assembly GCA_018402905.1 of Glandirana rugosa. Classification (NCBI taxonomy): domain Eukaryota; kingdom Metazoa; phylum Chordata; class Amphibia; order Anura; family Ranidae; genus Glandirana; species Glandirana rugosa. The sequence continues at coordinate 2,925,470 of BLSH010327817.1, read as the reverse complement.
GCCATGTGGGGGACACAGCAAACATGTGGAAGAAACATTGGTTGAGACTAAAATTGAACTTTTTGGCCTAAAAGCAAAACACTATGTGTGGTGGAAAACTAATATTGCACATCACCCTGAACACACCACCCCCACCGTGAAACATGGTGGTGGCAGTATCATGTTGTGGGGATGCTTTTCTTCAGCAGGGACAGGTAAGCTGGTCAGGGTTGATAGGAAGATGGATGGAGCCAAATGCAGGGCAAATTTTAGAAGAAAACCTGTTAGAATCTGCAAAAGACTTGAGACTGGGGCGGAGGTTTACCTTCCAGCAGGACAACGACCCTAAACATACAGCCAGAGCTGCAGCTGTAATTTCAGCGAAAGGGGGTTTTACAGTATTGATTCTGGGGGCTGAATACAAATGCACGCCACACTTTTCACATTTTTATTTGTAAAAAATTTTGAAAACCAATTATTTTCCTTCCACTTCACAATTATGTGCAACTTTGTGTTGGTCTACCACATAAATCCCAATAAAATACATTTATTTTTTTGGATGTAGCATGCCAAAATGTGAAAAAAAAATTCAAGGGGAATGAATACTTTTTCAAGGCACTGTATATTAGGGGTAGTTATTTAATCCCATGTAAATGGTGGAATGTTTATTTTTCTATTTCATATATGAGCAATTATTGCTCCCTGTCAGTGTTGAAGTATTATGTTTAGTCTGTGTTAAAGGTTAAGTTCACCTTTTCAGGCAGAATTTTACTTTTCACAATAAATAGAAGCCTTTTCTAATGTTTTGTTTTCTGCCCAAGCCATCCTGATGTGCTGATCTCTCACTTACCTAGTCTATAACAGCCTTGAATCTTCACCTCTCAATTCATAAATTTTAAAAGTGCTACTGACTTTCTGACAAAACAGATAGGACAGTCCATTGATTTTAATGGGCTGCCCTGTGCCTGACAAACACCGCAAAGTAGCTCATGGGGCATTTTGGCATGTTGCGGTTTGCACATTTTATACCACGCTTTTTTGCGCTAGACAAAATGCAGTTTTCTTCTGTGTTTGGGGTGCTGTGAACAATTAATGGCACCAAAAGCACAACTAGCTTATTTTAGGTATATAAAGGTGGCCATACACTTGTAGCATCCCTCTGACACCTCAAAGGCAGGATAGCACCTCCAGAGGCAGGGGCAGGCTAGCATTTCACTTCAGGGTCCAAGGCTAAAATGGGGGGACTGAGAAAGGATACTGGACTCCAGTCACCTTTTGTATTTTTAAAGTTTTTTCCATGATGGTTGAGGTGAGGGTTAGGGCTCCCAGATACCGTAGCAGATCACTTACAGACTTTCCAGATCAATGTCCAGCTTCACCGTGTCAGGACCTTTAAGCTGACCCAGATACACAGTAAACACATTCTCAAATTTCAGTGCATCCTTCAAGTGAGTCACCAGGCCCTTCTGAAAGATCAGATTCTTCCTGTCTCTCTCTAGCAAGGGGCCACCCCTGGGTGACCTCCTTGGCACAGCTTTCACCAGACCAGGCAGGACAGATTCAGGACCACTTCAGCATGTTAGGCCTCACAACAGGCTATTGGATCTAACAGCAGAGTTCCATCCAACAATACCTCCATCCAGCAATACCTCCATCCCAGGGAAAGAGAGCAAGCACATGGCCTGTCCCATCTAGTTATATCCTCTCCCAGCATGCACCAGTGGCATAAACTTACTGGATTGGCTGAAGAAAATATTAATATTCATAACTTAGTTTTCTTTGTGAAATCTCACACTATGACCAGTGATACCAGTGAGATCTACTGGCAACAGTGAGAAATCACAAGCCAATTCAAGATTAGGGTAAAAAAACAGATAAAAAAATGATTCAATCAATCTGAGCTAACTATAGCCCAGCCAAAAACTAAATCTGAACCCAGACGCTCGGGTTCAGCACATCACAGATCAAGTGGAAAGATTATTGGGCGGGCTGGGGAGGACCCAGTCGTCATGGTACACATTGGTACCAATGACAAAGTGAGAGGAAGGTGGAGAGTCCTAAAAAATGATTTCAGGGACTTGGGGAATAGATTGAGGAAAAGGACCTCCAAGGTAGTTTTCTCAGAAATACTACCTGTACCTCGAGCCACACCAGAGAGGCAGCAGGAGCTTAGGAAACTGAACAAGTGCCTAAGGAACTGGTATAGGAAAGAGGGGTTTGGGGTCCTGGAGAACTGGGCTGACTTCTCATTCAGTTACAGGCTCTTTAGTAAGGACAGGCTGCACCTTAATGGGGATGATGCAACTCTATTGGGAAGAAAGATGGCCACATAGTTGGAGGGGCTTTTAAACTAGGTATTGGGGGGGAGGGGATCAGAGGAAGCAATAGCCGTCAGTGAGCAAAGGACAGAGGGCAATAGCAGTCAGTAGTGATAATACAGCTGCAACATCTAATCCCGGGGTGAATGAGTGGACAAAGGCCAGAGGCAGAGTCAGAGGAAACATAATGAGGAAATAATATGCACTCATACAACACTAAGAGGTGTATACACAAATGCTAGAAGCCTAGCTAACAAAATAGAGGAACTGGAGCTGCTATTACACAAGGAGGACTTTGTGGGAATAACAGAAACTTGGTTTGACAGCTCACACAATTGGCTAGCCAATATACAGGGGTATTCCTTGTATCGGAAAGACAGGGAAGGTAGAAGAGGGGGAGGGGTGTGTCTATATGTCAAAAATGATGCAAGGGTGTTAGAGAGGAGCGACATTATGAATGGGAATTGGGGGGGGGGGAGGAGGTGGAATCAGTGTGGGTAGATCATCGAAGAGAAGTAAGTGGAAAATTAATAGTGGGGGTATTTTACAGACCACCTAACCTGAAGGAGGAGGAGGAGGAGGAGCTGGACCTATTATCACAGTTAGAGATGGCAGCGAGACAGGGAAATGTCATCATAATTGGGGACTTCAATTATCCCAATATTGACTGGGCAGAGGGGACAGCTCACTCATTAAAGGCCCGTCATTTCATGAATGTCTTACAGGACTACTTCATGTCCCAATTGGTGGATTCCCCAACTAGAAAGAATGCCCTATTAGATCTATAAATTACAAAATGGGGGGGCGTGGCCAAGATGGAGACCTGAGTGGACGTCTTCACCGGGAGCTCCGCTGTTCTTTCTGGCACTACACCTATAATCCGACTCCATCCGTGGCAAAAAAAGGCAAGGGATTGCTCCGTATGCCCAGCAAGACACACAGGGCTGGAAGAGGAAGGGGTAAGAGGCTCCGTTTCCCCCCACTGCCGCCCGATCGGCCCCTGGTCCCCGGGAACGGCGTGGTCACACGCGATCGGGCCTACTCCAACATGGCGTCTCAGACGGAGCAGGGAGAGGCCTCCACGCCAGCACAGCCAGGCCTGGCGGATGTCCTCGCAGCAATCGGACAGTGCCAGGCCTCCCTTACTACCCTGACCACAAAAATAGAGGCCGTACAGCTAGATGTCGGACACATCCGGCAGGACATTGATAAAATCAGGTCGCGGCTTTCCGAAGCGGAGCAGCGGCTGGGGCAGGTGGAAGACACTGTAGCGGATCACACGGTAGGCCTCCGCACTCTCCAGACCAAACTTAGGGCCCTCGAGTACAAGGCCGAAGACGTTGAGAACCGCAATAGACGTAATAATCTGCGGGTGGTAGGCATGGCGGAGGGGGCAGAAGGCCAGAACCCTACGGACTTTATTGAAAAGCTCCTGAGAGATCTGCTGCCCGCTGCGCAGTTCTCCCCCTTCTACGCGGTCGAACAAGCGCACCGAATTCCCCCCAAGCCAGGTCCAATAGGTTCGCCTCCTCGTACCTTTATTCTTAAATTCCTGAACTTTCGTGACAGGGACGAGGTGCTGAGGGCGGCAAGGATACAGGGAGAACTGCGGTATCAAAACTCTAAATTGCTAATTTTCCCGGACTACTCCGTTGAGACTCAAAAGATGAGACGTTCGTTTGATCAGGTGAAGGCCGCACTGCGAGCAAAGGGGATCCGATACAGCGTTCTGTTTCCAACCCGTCTGCGGGTTCAAGACGGCGAAACTGTTTGATTCTTCACATCCCCGAAGGACGCCTCTGACTGGATGGACACCTTACCACCGAACCGTTAAATTCAGGTATTCTAAACCCAGTTTCCTGCTGCAGTTACTACAAGCACCTGTTGTGCATGTCATGAATACCTTTGTTTGAAACAAGATATGTGCCCCTGGCAAGGCCAGGAGAAAGTTAATGTGCACTAGCACTCGGAACATCTTCCCTGCCTAATGTATGACTATTGTGGGTATTTCTCACTGTTGCAGTTGGTCCTATCAAAGAGCCCTGTGATTCCATGCTGGCTCATTGTACCTGCCCTGCTGAAGAACTTTTTGCTTTGCTCTGCTCAGTTGTCATTTCTCCACCCTGCTGTTACCCTCCGTAGGATAGTCATAACCGGGGGAGAGAACCCCACTGCATTGGGGTGAATGTCTTGGGGGGCGAATATATGAACTGGGGCGGTAGGACCTTAGGGGCCAAAGAGGGATGAGACTGTGACAATGGAACTAAGGACAGTAATATTGGGCAAACCCTCTCCTGGCTGCATCATATTACTTGACACCCATGAGATCGCTCCTGGTGATACCTACTCTAGCTATACTGACAAGGGTGTAAATGCCTCTCACATTTTTTATGTGACTCTTATTTTTGATAAAGGCGGCTGCACTAGCTTTCGCTGGTTGGACTGGTCTGCGGAATCAGTGCCCACGGATCCTTGGGTTACTCATGTTTGGGACATATGCATTCCTGAGTTGGGGTTAGGGATGTGGGGTGGGGGGAGGGGGGGGATTCAAATGTTGTATTTTGTCTAAATGTAATACGTTTAGGTTTTGTTTAACCAAGTTCTTTTTCCAGAGGTACAATGATGCATATTCCTATTGGTCAGACTGGGGTGGCGGGGGCGACTGGCTCCTTCTGGGAGCGCTGATCCACCGGGCAGGGATCCCCTCCCCTAGCCATATATATCAGACGACATGGCCCAATGCTCTATAATCTCCTGGAACGTCAGGGGCCTCAATTCGGCCATTAAACGATCCTTAGTGTTTAAATTTTTGCAGCAGCACAATCCACAAATTTGCATACTACAAGAAACGCATCTACAAGGATCCAGGGCCCATAGTCTTAAGAGACCCTGGGTGGGTCAACACTATCATGCCACATATTCTACCTATGCCCGGGGGGTCAGCATCCTCATTAGGAAGTCGCTACCTGCGCAAACATTAGCGGTTCATAGTGACCCGGAGGGCAGATATGTTTTATTACATCTCCATATATATGATAGGGAGGTTGTCCTGGTGGGGCTGTACCTTCCTCCCCCAGCCTCGGTGCAGCTCCTGAATGACATCATGAAACGTGTGGTTCAGTTTAAAACTAGCCTGGTATACCTGCTGGGAGATTTTAATATGGTCCCAAGTGTAGCGGTGGACAGGATGCGGCCGGGGGGTCGAGACTCTCCTGACCTCTGCACTTGGGCAGACACTTTTGCTCTGACGGACGTCTGGAGACACCTCCACCCTTGCACTCGTGGGTACACTTGCCACTCAGCTACATATCGAACCTTGTCCAGGATTGATCTAATTTTTGCTTCGATCGCTGCCTTACAGATGGTTCAGGACGCTGCAGTGCTTCCCAGGGGGATATCTGATCACGCCCCACTATGTCTAACCTTATCCCTTATAGATCCTCCGGACTCCAGGCTGTGGCGTCTTTCCCGGTTCTGGGCCCAGGATGATAGGGTTCAGGGACCTATGGAGACCTCCATGGGACAATATTGGGCAGCAAATGGAGATTTTTCATCCCCGATGGTAGCATGGGACTCCTTTAAGGCTTGGGCACGGGGAGAATTTATCTCTGTGATTTCTCGGGTGCGGAGGGGGGTGTCCAGATCCAGGGAGGAGTTAGAGGAACGGGCTGGTATCCTGGAGAATGAGTATGTAGGGGCCCCCACACGGGATAAATACTCTAGATGGAAAGAGGCGCTCCGAGACCTCGCTACTCATAGGCTGACCCAGACCAATACAGCTCTCCTCTACTCAGCTCAAAAAGTGTTCGAGCATGGGGGTAAAAATGGAAGACTTCTTGCTTGGTTAGCTAGGGGGTGCATCCCGGCAACTCCAATAGGATGTATTAGATCTCAGGATGGTCAATTACTTACGTCACCCAGGGAGATTCATTTAAGATTTTCCAACTTTTTTTCTGACATATACACTACTAAGGTTGATTATCAATCCTCTACTCTCTGTAGTTTCCTGGACAAAATAACATTTCCTGAAATGTCCGCGCAGGGGCATGATCTACTGGATGGGGACATTACCCGTGAGGAGGTGCAGGAGGCTTTCCGGGGACTAAAGGGGGGTAAGGCGCCTGGGGCAGATGGACTACCATCCGAATTCTATCAAACATATAGTGAACAACTTGCACCCCGGCTGACTAGCCTTCTCTCAGAATTTGGGAAATTAGATGCCCTACCCGAGTCGATGTCGGAAGCGATTATAGTCCTGGTTCCCAAACCAGGGAAGGATCCACTGGATTGTGCCTTCTACAGGCCCATATCCCTATTGAACATAGATGCCAAGATATTTGCCAAAATCCTTGCCACCCGACTCTCTAAGGTCATAGAGGAGCTTATAGATACAGATCAAATGGGATTTATGCCAGGAAAAGGGACCGATATTAACATACACCGTTTATATCTCAACCTGTCTACTCCTCACGCTAACACAGGATCCCGAGTCATCGCCTCTCTCGACGCAGAGAAGGCGTTTGACTCGGTGGAATGGGAATACCTCTGGGAGGTGTTGCGAAGATTTGGTTTTGGCATGCGTTTTATGCAGGGTCTCAAACTGCTATATAACTCCCCTAGGGCACGGGTACGTACAAACAATTGGTTGTCACCCCCTTTTCAATTATCATGTGGAACGCACCAGGGTTGTCCCCTCTCCCCTGGGTTGTTTGCCTTGGCTCTGGAGCCCCTAGCCATCTACATCCGGAATGCTACGGAGGTGGAGGGCCTGAGGGAGGGAAGGTTGGAGGAAAAAATCTCATTGTATGCGGACGACACCCTGCTTTATCTGAATGATGCGGGTCCCTCTCTCCAGGCGGCCCTTCGGATTTTTGATGATTTTGGTAAACTGTCGGGAATCAGGATCAACTGGTCCAAGTCGGTCCTGTTCCCCATAGATGATGGGACGGTAGCTAAGGCGACCCCGTCGCCGTTGCGGTGGGTAGTGGAATTTCGATACCTAGGAATAATTGTTATATGGAAAAAAACTTACATCCCCTGTTGGCTAGTCTACGTACACGCTGCGTGTCCTGGGCCAAACTCCCCTTGAATCTCCTGGGGCGGATAAACCTAATTAAAATGATGATCCTCCCTAAGTTCACTTATATATTTAGGAACTGTCCAATTTGGATCCCAGCCTCTTTCTTCAGGGAAGTGCGTAAATGCATAAATTCCTTCATCTGGGGTTGGGGGACCCCCCCAATGGCTCAGGCCACAATGTGGCTTCCCGTCCCCATGGGAGGACTGGCTCTTCCTAATTTCCAGGTCTACTGGTGGGCTGCTATGTTAGTCACAGTTTACTGGTGGTTTGCGGGTGCCAGTGACAACGCAGCGACTTGCCTAGAAGCGGCGTGCCTGGGATCCCTGGCGGACCTGCGTAACTTTACCTATAGAGGGCCGGGGGCATATCTGCTGGCTCCTGGCCCCACTAGAGCGACGTGGAGAGTGTGGGTGGCAGCGAGGAAGCAATACATCCAACCACATCAGTGGTCCCCTGCCCAACCATTGTGGGGAAACCCCCAATTCCAACATCTTAAAACTATACTAGACCCGAAGGTGTGGGCGAGGTACAATATTACTACCCTGGGTGATATCTACGCACATGGAGCCCTATCTTCCTTCTCAGAGTTAAGGAAAGCATATAACCTTCCCAACTGGATGCAGTTCAGGTATCTGCAGCTTAATCATGCCATGAGGGCCCAGTTCCCCCAGCCTTTGACCCTGAACGAGGACCCGATCGAGGAGTTACTATCGTCGGGTAAGCTGGAAAAGCCGCTGTCGACGCTATACTATACCCTACTAAGTAAAGATTCCCCTAGGCTATCCAAGCTGTGGGAATTGTGGAAGGCAGACATACCAACACTGGATAGAGAGTACTGGGAGGCTTGCCTAGAACTCGGACCTAAGTTGGTCATCTCTTCAGGAGACAAATTAATACAGGTCAAAATCATTCATAGATTAAACTTTACACCTCAGAAACTACACCACATCTTCCCTGACAGAGACCCTAGCTGTCCGAGATGCACGACGCAGATAGGTACCTTGTTACACATGCTGTGGGAATGCCTGGTGATACAAAAGTTCTGACAGGAGGTATTTGGGGAAATGAACCTTAGGCTACAGCTCTCCATACCGATGTCTCCAGAGCTCGCCCTGTTGGGGATACATGAGGATGAGCAGCGCTCTCATCACTCTAAACTGCTTATTTCATACCTACTTATCTATGCCAAGAAGGCTATTTTGTTGGGGTGGACCTCCCCCTCGGCACCAAACCTATCCTCTTGGGAGGCAATGATAGCAGCAGCCCAGCCAATGTATAGAATAATATTCCTGAATAGAGGATGCGCTTGGAAGTATGATAAGGTCTGGTCTCCGTGGATTAACTCCTAAACTTGGGGGTGGAGGGGATAGTGGGAAGGTAATTGACCAGTGAAAACAAAGGACATCCCATCCTATACTAATACTAGATGTGCTGTAAGATATAAGAGTACTGTATGACATGATCAAGTTGTATGGGGGGGAGAGCTCAGATGGGGTAGGTATCCTTTGTCACCTATTGTAACCTATGTATGCTCATGAATCTGCTGTATTGTTCAGTCTGCTTGTTGGGTATGCTGTATATTATGTGCAAATCTTCAATAAAGCACCTCTGTTTGTTAAAAAAAAAAAAAAAAATACAAAATGATCCAAGTCTGATCTCAGATGTGGCGAGATGGGACAACTTGGTCAAATCAAAAAGACCAAATGGCTTACACCCGAGAGTCCTCAGAGAACTCAGCCAGGTTATAGCCAGACCATTGTTCCTAATCTTTGCGGACAGCATACGGACAGGAATAGTACCAGCTGATTGGAGAAAAGCCAATGTGGTACCAATATTCAAAAAAGGGCCGAGACGTATTCCTGGAAACTACAGACCAGTCAGCCTAACATCAATAGTGGGTAAATTATCGGAGGGGATGATAAGGGACTATATTCAAAAATTTACTGAGGAAAAAAAAGGGATTTTATTAAAACTTACCGTAAAATCCTTTTCTCCGAGTTCACTGACAGACGCAGCTCTCCATGACGTGTGGGGTTTATGCTTGTCTCACTAGGAGTTAACTAGGCAGGGAAAAGAAACAGCTGGCCCCTCCCATGGGGCCGTCCTCTCTTCCCACATAAACCCCCACCAGACGCGCCTACACTGCCCCCTGCAAAACTTTGCGGCGAAAGGCAGCATCCGAAGATGCAAACACATCAACTTTATAAAACTTAGTGAAAGTGTGAACCGAGGCCCAAGTGGCCGCCTTGCACACCTGTGACACCGAGGCCTGGTGTCTGAAAGCCCAGGAAGTGCTAACAGCCCAGGTGGAATGAGCCGTGACCGGAAAAGGGGGAACCTTGCCCCGAACAGAATACGCATAGGTCACGGTCTGTCTGATCCAACGAGAGATCGTAGCCGACGAGGCCGCCAAACCTTTGCGTGGACCCTCTGTTGGCACAAACAAAGCATCAGCTTTTCGAAAGGAAGCTGTAGCAGACAAATACACCCTTAAGGCCCTCACTACGTCCAAAGCATGCAACTCAATTTCTTTTGGGTGCGATGGACGAGGGCACAATGAAGGAAGAACAATATCTTCATTAATGTGCAAGGAAGAAACCACTTTCAGAAGAAAGGAAGGAGAGGGTCGCAAGACTACCTTATCCTTATTAGTAAATTAGAAAGAATTGCGCAAAGTTAAGAAAAAAACTTAAAATGTTATGTTGACACAAAATTCCACAATAAGTCCAGAAAACACTGTCCATATAGACTTGACATAAACTGATGTTAGATGAAAAACTTCCTCCACCAGGTGAAAAGGAGAGGTAGATAGATGAAGTGCCACCAATCGAATAATTCAGGTACTCTTACCAGAACACCTTTGTTTACCTATCTCTAGGCAAATGGACAGCGCATGCAGAATAGCCTCTGCAGGCTTATAAGGGATCCGATTCCTCTTCAGCTAAACCATCAGGTGTAATATACAGGCATATTGGGCGACCTCCAAATTGAACCATATATTGTCTCCAAGTTCCCCAAATCGATGGTATATAGGAAAGGAAGAGGACTCCAATAGTGTAACACAGTTTTAATTGTAAAAGATCAGTTAAAAAGCCAAATGGCTACTTACAGATTCCAATAAGAACAATGCGCATGAAGAAAACAAACACAAGCCGGCTATTCCGCGTTCCGCCCGTGCTTCCGGGTCACGTGGGGCGACGATGTCAATGCGTCAGACCGCCCGACATGTTTCGTCACAGATGACGTTGTCAAAGGGCCCTT
>BLSH010327817.1:2891288-2907295 GCA_018402905.1 Glandirana rugosa | reverse complement strand
GTGCGGATTAGTTCACATGTTCTTACAAGATATACTCGAAAAAAAAAAACGATTCTCACAAAAAAATTCGGGCCACACGTACCTCGGAATCCGACCGGTGTCTAATACGTTAGAAGAAAAAAAGTTGTTGTCCAACTTAATTTCTTATAACGAACTAAGGAGGTAGTTGCGTTAGTCACAACTACCCCCTTAGGTAGGGTGACGCGATAACATAAGACTGTCGCTCTCCAAAAGAACGGTAGTCTGATGTTGTTAGGGACGACCGCCATTATTGGCGACCGTCACTAACATGCTTTTTTTTGATACTGTTCGGCCAACATCTATTGATCATCTTCAGTACAACCGGCTTGTCATAGTTTTTTTTCGTACAATCACTGCCAGCGGTTATTACCGCCAGCAGGGATTGTTGTAGTCTGATGGCAAGAAAACCTCTCGCTGTCAGAATACAATAGCGCAGTGGGATGGATTCCCCCATCAACACTGATTGCGTTGATGGAGGAATCAAGCAATATTCTTTAATTCAACCTGTTGTTGAAAAAAAGAAGATTGCATAATCTGTGGCCAGCCTAAGGCTCCATGCACACCGGGCTTAAAAAAACACTCTTAGCAAAAAAAAAAAGCTCATATAGAACATTCTTGTACACTTGATTAGGCGTGTTTAGTGTTTTTTTCGGTCAATAAGCTCCAATCAAAAATGCAAACTAGAAGGGTGTTTTTTCCTGCCTCTAAACGCTGAGCTTAAAATATGCCTATAAACGTCCTAATGTGCATGGACATATATTATTATTATTATTATACAGGATTTATATAGCGCCAACAATTTACGCAGCGCTTTACAACTTGAGGGTAGACAGTACAAATACAATACTGTACACTTAAACACAGTAGGAATCAGAGGGTCCTGCTCGTAAGAGCTTACAATCTAAAAGGGAAGGTCAAGAGATAAAAGAGGTAATAACTGTGGGGGATGTGCTAATAGAGAAGATAAATGTACAGTTGTTGGGTGGGAGCCAGATAGGCTTCTCTGAAGAGGATCATCTGAAGGTGGACAAACTAGGAGAAAGTTGGACAGATTGGGGTAGAGCATTCCAGAGGATGGGAGAGGCTCTGGAGAAGTCCAGGAGGCGAGCATGGGATGATGTGACAAGGGAGCTAGATCGATTTGGTTGGTATTTTGAGACCAGGTTAGTGATGTAGCTGGGGGCCAGGTTGTGAGTTGATTAATAAGTTATTGTTAAGATCTTGAATTTAATAAGTTGGTTGAGTGGCAGCCAATGTAGAGATTGACATAGGGGTGTAGCAGATGCAGAGCGTTTTTTGAGGTGGATGATCCTGGCGGCAGCATTCATAATGGACTGAAGTGGGGAGAGACTATTTAGAGGTAAGCCAGTGAGGAGGGAGTTGCAGTAGTCGAGGCGAGAAATGACCAGGGAGTGGATTAGTAGCTTTGTGGTGTCATCGGTTAGGAAGGGGCGTATCTTGGAGATGTTGCGGAGGTTGAGGCGGCAAATTTTGGATAGCGATTGGATGTGGGGCTGAAAGGTTAATTGGGAGTCTAGGATTACACCTAGGACCTTGGCGTGGGGGGACGGGTTGATAGTTGAGCCATTGATTTTGACAGAGAAATCTTGGGAAGTGGCACGTGGGGGAGGAAGTATTATGAGCTCGGTTTTGGATAGGTTGAGTTTGAGGAAGTGATGTGACATCCAGGCTGATATGTCTATCAGTAAGTTTGTGATGCATGAGGAGACAGATGGAGAGATCTGGGGGGTTGAGAGGTAGATTTGTGTGTCATCATCATAGAGATGATACTGAAAGCCATGGGAGGCAATCAGCTGACCCAGGGAGGAGGTGTAGATTGAGAAAAGGAGAGGTCCAAGAACAGAACCTTGGGGGACACCGACAGAGAAGGGAAGATGAGAGGAGGAAGCAGAGTTGTAGGTGACACTGAAGGAGCGGTGGGATAGGTAGGATGAGAACCAGCTTAGAGCCCAGTCACAGAGACCAAAGGCATGGAGTTTTTTGAGGAGGAGGGGGTGGTCCACTGTGTCAAAGGCAGCAGAAAGGTCCAGGAGTAGTAGTACAGAATAGTGTCCGTTGGTTTTAGAAGTTATTAGGTCATTATTGAGTTTAAGGAGAGCAGTTTCTGTAGAGTGCTGAGGGCGAAATCCAGACTGAAGGGGATCAAGAAGTTTGTTCATGGTCAGATGGTCACTCAGTCGGTTGTAGACCAGTCAACAATAACATATTAATGTTTATATAGTTGGTTATTATACTGCCATCTTGTGGTTGTTTTGGATATTGCATTATCCTATTCCGTTTTCTAAGTGTGTTCCCTCCCATCTTCTGATGTAACTTCCTCTTCCTGGTTCTCTTCACTCTGTCTCACGAGGAAGAAGCTGGCCACATATACCTAAGCTGCACACAATCTACTTGCATCCTGGAACACATTACCATGTTTTGACCGGCAGATACCATATTTCAACCATCTGCCACATTTGTTGTATGCTGTACCTGCTATTTGCAATAAATTTACGCTTATGGAAGAATCAGTGTCTGGTAAGTTCAAGCTATATGATAAAGACTGTCCGCGGTGATTATATCTGCTTATACAGGGCAGACATAGAGGTCTCAGCAAGGAATAAGTCACTTTTACAACAGTTGGAGTCAGAATAGTCAAAACACGTGGTAGAATTCCTACAGTCTGCTGTGGATATGTGTATGTTTAATCTGCAATCAAGCTCAGTGCCATCCACCATCCTTTGAAAGCACGTGGTCACACAAGCTTACTGCACTTCACCTGTGAATGTTAAAAACTGTTCTCTGCATTAGACTGTGTTATCTCACCTGTCTAAGCTGCTGTTTGTCTTCTTAAAGAGACAGTAACCATTTTTTGCAAAACTTGAAAAAATGTCTAGACAAGCTTCCAAACATTCTTTTATCGCTGAATCTACACAGATACATCATGCCTCTGACCACACACATGTACAGGGAGCAGATTCTATAGATATCGCAGAGCAAAGTGTAAGACCCAAGCGCACAATTATATCAACAGAGATACGTAGAGAAAACTATGAAACCACTAGAGATGAGTTTCCAGCAATCTGTCAGAACTGTGGGATAAAACTACATACTGCATGTCAGTCTTGCCACGCTGCAATCAACAAGCTGCATTAAGAAATTCTACAGAATGCTTATCTGCAGCGTATGAGCGCTACCAGCGGCTGTCTGCAAAATACACAGCTTTCTTAACGGAGAAGCAGAACTAAGACTGATGAACTAAACCAACAAAGAGATCTCTTAGTGCAAGATGCCAAGGATAAGGCAGAACTCCGTATTACTAAACTGCAGGAGACCAGATCTCATAAATCCTCATCTACTAAGCTCAAAACACGTTCTTCTAGATCTTCTTGCTCTAGAAGCTCAACAATAAGTGACAAGCTAATAGAGGCCCGTGCAAGTCTGGAAGCAAATAAAGTGTGAAGCTTATTTGCCTGAAAGGAAGCTGAGATAGCAGCTCACCAAGCAGAGATGACAGCACGCCAAGCAGAGATAGAAGCTCAGAACTAAGTTCGCCAAGCAGAGATGACAGTTTGCCAAGCAGAGATGGCAGCTCACCAAGCAAAGGCGGAATCCCAAATAAAGATTCTGCAAGTGGAAAGGGAGGAAGCAGCTGCCCGAGCAAGGCTAAAGGTCCTTGAACAAGCAATGGGAGAAAGTACTAACTCGTACTGTTCTATTCCAGCAGAAATGGAAGATCCGACTGAACGCACCAGTGAATATGTGCTAATGCATAATGCATGCAATGATACAGAATCATCAACTGTACCACCTACTAACATCACTGTTCAGACTCTTAACACAGAGACCTCTAACACGCATAAAACTGAGCTTCTTCAAGTCCACAAAGCAAGTGTATTCACACAGCAAACCACATCACCTCCTGTCAACAACAAGGTGACTGCCAGCGTCAAGCCACAGTTCAAGCAACAGCCAGCAGAAGCCTTAGAGACTAAGCCAAATGCTCTTGCAACAGCTATGTATCCTGGTAAACCTCACCTTTTACTCACCAACTTTCACACCCAAGGGGTCCCACAAGTTACTTTGGCACCAAAGAGCGAGAAATCAGACCTGTCTGACTTCGCCAGATATATGATTTGCAGCAAACTCATTAACATTAGCCCCTCAAGGTTCGATGACTGTCCAGAGAACTACAGAGCTTGGGGAACAACCTTCAAAGCTTCTATCGCTGATCTCAACCTTACTGCCAAGGAGGAACTTGATTTGCTCATAAAGTGGCTGGGGCCAGAATCTGCAGATCACGTTAAAAGACAGAGAGCGGTACATGTTGATTACCCAGATGCAGGTCTTGTTGCTGCATGGGCAAGACTTGAGCAAACCTATGGTAGCTCTGAAGCCGTAGAAAGTGCTCTATTCAAAAGACTGCAAAACTTTCCAAAAATAGGAAACAAAGATCACTGCAAGCTTCAAGAACTGAATGACCTCCTCATGGAGCTAGAGTTGGCAAAGGCAGACCTTCGTCTGCCTGGGCTAAGTTACCTGGACACCGCCCATGGTGTGAATCCAGTGGTGTCTAAACTGCCATACCACCTACAAGAGAAATGGGCATAGCAGGGCTCAAGATATGAAAGAGACTATAACGTATCCTTTCCTCCATTCTCATATTTTTGCAGGTTCATCAGTGAACAAGCCTGGATGAGTCTAGCTAACCTGGGTCATCATCATAATCATCAAGGTATGATAACAAATCAGCTAAACATAGAGACTTATATAGAGCAGTATCTGCTAAAAAGACAGACATCTCACCTCTCGTATCCTCTCCCACTTACCAGAGTGATTCGGGTGATACAGATAAAGATCCAAATCGTCAGTGCCCTACTCACAAAAAACCTCACCCTCTAAAGAAATGTTGTGGGCTTAGGGCAAACACTGTCCAAGAACACAGGGAGATTTACCAGAAACTTGGAATATGCTATAGGTGCTGTGCTTCCTATGACCATTTTGCTAAAAACTAAAGTTGCCATCAAGTGCACAGAATGCAGTAGTGACAAACACATTACAGCTATGCATCCTGCTCCACTTCCAGACAATCCACAGCATTGGACCCTGCATCAAATCATGGCGGGGAGTAACAAGGCCATGCTCCAGCAACTACAAACATCTCTTCTTCATTTACTGAAGTCTGTTGAGAAGGATCACGCCACAAATGCTGTGCCAAGGTATGTCTAGTCAAAATACAGGCAGTCCCCAGGTTACAAACAAGATAGGGACTGTAGGTTTGTTCTTACGTTGAATTTGTTTGTAAGTAGGAACAGGTACATTTTCTAAGTGTAGCTTCAGCCAAACAAACTATTTTTAAGCTTTTTGGATAGCATAGGGAAGGGGTAACACCCCTGTAATGTTTGTTTTGCTGTCTATGATTCTGTTCAGAAGATTGCACCTCCCTTCCTGTCCCAATGATAATTGAATTTTGAAAATTTTGGGTTGTTGTGGAAACAAACCTTGGTGATAAAGCATCAGTGGAGACCCATTTTTCCCATAACTCTTACAGGAGTGAATTTCCCTTCCTAGGGGTAGATTTCCTCTCACTTCCTGTTGTCTCTGTCTGTTAGTAAGTAGGAGTCGTTTGTAAGTCGAATGTTTGTAACTAGGGGACCGCCTGTATATCCAAAGGATCAACCTGAGAAAGCTACCAGGATGTATGCCATAATAGATGAGCAGAGCAACAGATCCCTGGTCAAGCCTAAATTCTTTGAGATCTTTGGCATAAAGGGACATGCAACACCATATACTCTCAACACCTGTTCTGGTCGTGTAGAAACCTCCGGCAGAAGGGCCGATGGGTTCATGGCCTCCCATATTAAGGCAAAGAAGGGCATACCCTTCTGCATTAGTTGAGTTTGACCAAATACCAGACAACAGGGAAGAAATTCCTACTCCAGAAGCTGCATATCACCATCCCCACTTAAGGCATCTGGTTACTGATATTCCTCCAATGGACATGGATGCTGAAATACTAGTCTTGCTGGGAAGAGACATTTTCAGGGTACATAAAGTGTGCCAGCAGTGCAACGGATCCGACAACGCTCCATACGCACAAAGACTTGATCTAGGCTGGGTAATAGTGGGCGATGTATGCTTGAATAGACTGCAGAAGCCATCTGAGATCAACTCCTTCAAGACTCGTGCTAAGAAATGGGCATGCATCTCACTTTAGACCATGCCTTTATCATTGTGAAGTAAAAGAAAAGCCTCTTGACATCATCCTGGTATCTGATGTTACTCCCATTCCCTATGAACTTAAGTAACACAGTGTTTTGTTCTACACGTGATGACAACAGTATAGCCTTGTCAGTTGAAGATAGAGAGTTCATCACAATAATGGACAGTGAACTCTAAAGATGAATCTAACAGCTGTGTTGCACTATTACATCTTCGTGCTACAAGAGTCAGACTTCCAAATAATTGTGAACTAGCTTTATCCAGGTTCAAGTCACTTCAGCGAACACTAAAGAGCAGGCCTGAAATGAAGGAACATTTCATCGCATTTATGAAAATCGCCCACGTAAACCAAAGCAAATCAAGGTAGTGTTTGATTCCAGTGCCAAGCATCAAGGTTTCTCCCTGAATGATGTTCTTCTTACTGGTCCTAACCTAACCAACAACCTTGTAGGAGTACTTATGAGGTTCAGAAGAGAGCCAGTTGTCAGTTGCCATAACTGCTGACACTGAACACATGTTCCATTGCTTTATAGTAAGAGAAGACCATAGGAACTTCCTAAGGTTTCTGTGGCAACGACATAGACAATGAAGTGATTGAATACCGCATGATAGTACATGTATTTGGAAACAGTCCCTCGCCTGCTCTTGATGGTGAAAAAGAGTACAGTGCAGATGCTCGACACTTAGTTGAGAGAGACTTCTACGTGGATGATGGACTCAAATCCTTACCCACAGACGAAGAAGCCATAGACCTGCTTCAAAGGACAAAAGGGATGCTTTCTGAGGCCAACCTCAGACTTCATAAGATTGCCTCAAACAGTGCTGCTGTGATGAAAGCCTTCCAGGCTAGTTATCATGCCACAGGATTCAAAGATTTAAATCTGGGAATTGACATGCCTCCTGTTCAGAGAAGTCTGGGCTTACGGTGGAACTTATTTAAAGACACCTTTGGCTTTCAAGTCAGTCCTGCAGACAAGCCATTCACCAAATGTGGTGTCCTGTCAGTAGTGAACAGTCTATACGATCCACTGGGATTCGTGGCTCCCATCACCATACAAGGCAAATCCTTATTAAGACAACTATCAGAGATTATTCAAGTTTGGGATGCTCCGCTACCAACAGACATCTATTGAAAGTGGAAGTCCTGCAAACAATCTCTACATGCCTTAGAAGGAATTGTTATACCACGCTGCTACACTTCAGCTTCCCTTGCTGCAAGTCAGAGAAAAGAGATTCACATCTTCTCAGATGCATCCACTAAGGCCATAGCAGCTACCTAAGGTAAGAGACTCTCACAATCAAACCCATGTAGGGTTTCTGTTTGGCAAAGCTAAGTTAGCGCCTAAGCCTGAGCACACAATTCCCAGGCTTGAACTTTGTGGGACTGTACTAGCCATAGAAATTGTAGATTTTATACTGCGTGAGCTAGACATTCAAATTGATGACATCAAATTCTACACCGACAGCAAAGGTGTTTTGAGCTAAATATACAATCGGACAAAACGCTTCTATGTCTATGTAAGCAACCGAGTAGAAAGAATCAGAAAATCCTCAAGGCCTGAACAATGGCATCATGTTCCTTCGAAAATAATCCTGCAGATCATGCCACCAGACCAATGTCTGCAAGTGTCTTTGCAAACTCTTCTTGGTCAATAGGACCTGAATTCCTGCTGGATCATTCCGAAGAAATTGCACCTGAGGTCTTTAGTCTTCTAGATCCAGACAACGATCCAGAGATTCATCCTGAAGTCAAGACCTTTGCCACTGATCTGAACCCTAACCTCCAAATTGGAGACCTTGTTCTGCTCAAAAACCAGCAAGCCAAAAGAATCAAGTGGCCCATGGGACTCATTCTAAAGACCATCCCAAGTGATGATGGTATGGTACAGAAGGTAGAGGTGAAGGTTGCCAGACAAGAAACTGTAAAGACTTTCCTCAGACCCATCACCGAACTTATTCTACTCTTGCCTTTTGGAGACTGAACTTGCTTACTTGGGTTTGTTGGATCCAGTTTACATCACAATAAGAAGATGCCTTGAACTTTAAGTGACACTTCTTGATGCCTTCTTTACTATTGTTGCATATATGCATCCTTTTTGTCTTTCAGGTCTTCAAGACAACTGCAAATTGCACAATGTTTATTTGCATTGCATAACTACCGTTATGATATACCATAATGGTATTTACAATACCAGACAGGGAGTGTGCTGTTAGACTTATCATGTAAATGTAATGCTATGCATAGTTATATTAATGTTTTTATAGTTGGTTATTATACTGCCATCATGTGGTTGTTTTGGATATTGCATTATCCTATTCTGTTTTCTAAGTGTGTTCCCTCCCATCTTCTGAGGTAATTTCCTCTTGTTGGTTCACTCTGTGATGTTAAATTAAGGGCTGAACTAATGCAGATGGTATCAGGTCTTAAGTCCAAAGAGGAATGAAAACGGACCCAAACTGATTCAGATCCAAAGTTGATAGTTCAAAGTTCAAATTTAAGGCTTAGTACATGGCGGTCTGTCAGATAGTTCAGCTAAACATCTCATTCCATGTACAAAAGATCAAAGATAAAGCTTGGTCCGTACAAACAATCAAATAAATCAGCTCAAATGATGTGCAGTAGTCTTCTTGCAAGATATTTACCCAAAGTGCTGGATAAACATGCAGTGTAGTCCACCACCGAAAAAAAAGGGAGGCTTACCAGATAAACTAAGCCAAACCGCATATGGCACAAACCCCACCAGGGGTGCAAGATAAATCACCACAAGTCTATTGCCAAAGTCCTCACGATCACTGGTGGCCAGTGTGATCCATGGGAAAAATGAATCACAAGTGCAAAAGCCGGCAATCGTGTCCCTTGGGTACACAGTACACAACGGTGACGTCAGCGCGGCCTCCCAACGTACGATTCGTCATTAACAGACGTTGTCCCCTGGATGTTCGACTCGAACCGCGGACCCATCCCTACTCATGAGGAAGAAGATGGTCACATATATATCTAGGCTGCACACAATCTACTTGCATCCTGGAACACATTACCATGTTTTGGCCTGCAGATACCATCTTTCAACCATCTGCCACATTTGTTGTCTGCTGTACTTGCTATTTGCAATCAAATCTATGCTTATGGAAGAATCAGTGTCTGGTGAGTTCAAACTATATGATAAAGACTGTCCGCGGTGATTATATCTGCTTATACAGGCCAGACATAGAGGTCTCAGCAACGAATAAGTCACTATTACAACAGTTGGAGTCAGAATATATGGGTTTAGCCCTGCCTCTACTACCCTATAGGACTCCTCTCCCATAAATCTTTGCTCTGGTCCCGCAGCCGTGTTCCTTTTTTGTCCTCCTTTCAGGACCGAGTGGATGGTCCTCCTACCTGAAGAGTCCCCTGCTGCGATCAGGACCGGCCGGACTGCGACCCAGGAGAGGTAAAGTCGTATTTTCCTATAAGCCCTAGCTACTAGTAGGGTATGGAGGGGGCAAGTGGAGGAGGCGCTGAAGGGACAGAAGCCTAGCCACTGGCAGGCAAGCCACGCAGCAGCCAGTGAGCCTAGCTACTAGCAGGTGGCTTATCACCCCAGAACGGCTTGGACAGAATACCTTGGTCCGGGACGATCGTGGCAGGAGCGGTGAGAGAATGTCATCTCCATGGCAGCAGTTTGTGTTGTTGCATCATTTATCCTGTGTGTTTGTATTTCCTGTATCCTTGGTGGTCCGTGGCTGACAGGCATGACGGCTGGTTTCCCCCTGCGTTCCCGCCACCGCCCGCTTCCTGGTTCAACCCTGCAACTGGTCTGTGCGGGGTCGTGATGAAACTGAAGCTTGGATCGCGCATGCACGATTCCACCAACATGGCGGCGAACGCGCATGCTCACTAGCGCCTTGGTGATGTCACCCAGGCGCCAAATTTAAATGGGGAAGAAGCCGCGGCCCTTGGGATTGATTGCGGGCTTCAGTGGCGACTTCCCCAGGCGGTATCCTGTTGCTCTCAAGGTGAGGGTTTTCTGACTGCGGGCAGGCTCAAAGAAATGTCTTTGGAGGATTGCTGCCCCAATTGTCTATTACAACTCCAATGGAGAACCCTGGATCCAAGGATGCCTCAGCGCCTGCCTGTGGCCAGCCCTCCCGTGGCAGGTACAATGCCGGGGGGGTCTCCCTGGGATGTGTCCTGCAGGGAGGGTGGGACTGTATTGATGGTAATACTTTCCTCTTACCCTGGGTCTGTATGTCTTTCTTTTGCTTTGTTCAGCTCCTCCAGGTCTGACCGTCATCAGAGCTCACACAGAAGTAGTACTTCAAGTCCTATCGCCGACACTCCTCGTCCAGGTCAAAGCTTGGTGGGTCACCCTCTAGGTCAAGGCACCATAGCAGAGACTGGGCCTGCGCTTCCACGGCTCAATCCAGCCGCTCAGCCAGACATATCTGCTGGGGGTACAGGTCGCACATTCAGATGGGAAAATCCCTTTGTGACCTCTGTTACGCCAAAGCTGCAGGCGAAAGAGGGGGGACAGATCAGCTGTAGTCCCTTGTCAAAAGGGTTGTTAAGGAGTCTCTTAAAGAGATGGAGACCAGTAGGACCCAGGATCCTCCGGTAGAGCTGGCGGGCTCACCTGCCGCAAGTACCGGATGCTTGGGAGCCCTCCCAGCCAAGTCACCCATCTGCTGATTCCTTGGACAGCGATTCAGAAAGGGAAGAGCTGTATAGTGAGTTTGATTTCGCTCTGGTTACCCCGTTGGTGAGAGCAGTAAGAGATGTGCTAAACTGGGAGGATCTAGTGGCTGCTCCGCCTAAACAAAGAAAGTATTTTAAGCAATTAAAAAAGTACCAGGTCAATTTTCTGTTTCTGTCCGAGCTGGGTGAAGTCATCTCAAACGAGTGGGCGAAAGTAGATAAGAAAAACTCCATCCCATAAATCTTTGCTCTGGTCCCGCAGCCGTGTTCCTTTTTTGTCCTGCTTTCAGGACCGAGTGGATGGTCCTCCTACCTGAAGCTCCTACCTCCTACCTCCAGCTGCGATCAGGACCGTCCGGACTGCGACCCAGGAGAGGGAAAGTCGTATTTTCCTATAAGCCCTAGCTACTAGTAGGGTATGGAGGGGGCAAGTGGAGGAGGCGCTGAAGGGACAGAAGCCTAACCACTGGCAGGCAAGCCGCGCAGCAGCCAGTGAGCCTAGCTACTAGCAGGGGGCTTATCACCCCAGAACGGCTTGGGCAGAATACCTTGGTCCGGGACGATCGTGGCAGGAGCGGTGAGAGAATGTCATCTCCTTGGCAGCAGTTTGTGTTGTTGCATCATTTATCCTGTGTGTTTGTATTTCCTGTATCCCTGGTGGTCCGTGGCTGACAGGCATGGTGGCTGGTTTCCCCTTGCGTTCCCGCCACCGCCCGCTTCCTGGTTCAACCCTGCGACTGGTCTGTGCGGGGTCATGATGAAAGCGATTCGTGGATCGCGCATGCACGATTCCACCAAGATGGCGGCGAACGCGCCTGCTCACTAGCGCCGTGGTGATGTCACCCAGGCGCCAAATTTAAATGGGGAAGAAGCCGCGGCCCTTGGGATTGATTGAGGGCTTCAGTGGCAACTTCCCCAGGTGGTATCCTGTTGCTCTCAAGGTGAGGGTTTTCTGACTGGGGGCAGGCTCAAAGAGATGTCTTTGGAGGATTGCTGCCCCAATTGTCTATTACAACTCCAATGGAGAACCCTGGATCCAAGGATGCGTCAGCGCCTGCCTGTGGCCAGCCCTCCCGTGGCAGGTACATTGCGGGGGGGTCTCCCTGGGATGTGTCCTGCAGGGGGGGGGGGGTGGGACTGTATTGATGGTAATACTTTCCTCTTACCCTGGGTCTGTATGTCTTCCTTTTGCTTTGTTCAGCTCCTCCAGGTCTGACCGTCATCAGAGCTCACACAGAAGAAGTACTTCATCCAAGTCCTATCGCCGACGCTCCTCGTCCAGGTCAAAGCTTGGTGGGTCACCCTGTAGGTCAAGGCACCATAGCAGAGACTGGGCCTGCCCATCCGCGGCTCAATCCAGCCGCTCAGCCGGACATACCTGCTGGGGGTGCAGGTTGCACGTTCAGATGGAAAAATCCCTCTGTGACCTCTGTTATGCCAAAGCTGCAGGCGAAAGAGGGGGGACAGATCAGCTGTAGTCCCTTGTCAAGAGGGTTGTTAAGGAGTCTCTTAAAGAGATGGAGACCAGTAGGACTCAGGATCCTCCGGTAGAGCCAGCGGGCTCACCTGCCGCAAGTACCGGACGCTTAGGAGCCCTCCCAGCCAAGTCACCCATCTGCTGATTCCTCGGAGAGCGATTTGGAAAGGGAAGAGCTGTATAGTGGGTTTGATTTCGCTCTGGTTACCCCGTTGGTGAGAGCAGTAAGAGATGTGCTAAACTGGGAGGATCTAGTGGCTGCTCCACCTAAACAAAAAAGTATTTTAAGCAATTAAAAAAGGACCAGGTCAATTTTCCGTTTCTGTCCGAGCTGGGTGAAGTCATCTCAGACGAGTGGGCGAAAGTTGATAAGAACAATTCCATGCTCTCGAAGATACTGAGAATGCACCCTTTCAAGGAGGAAGAGGTAAAGTACCTGGAATCAGCCCCCTTGGTGGACGCAGCGGTAATGAGGCTGGTCAAGCATGTCACACTTCCCCTGGAGGACACTGTCTCCTTCAAGGATGCACTGGACAGGCAGATTGATGCTGACCTCAAAAAAGCCTATCTAACAGCAGGTATGGCTTGTAAACCTGCCTTAGCCCTGGCAACAACATCAAAAGCCCTGGAATTATGGATAAGTAACGTGGATGAGACGCTTGGGAAGTCTCAAGTCTTTTTGAGATTGGGCCCGCTCAGGCATGCCAGGTGGGCTCGTCATTTCCACTATCGGCATGTCTGGGCAGCCTAAATCCAAGATTATTGGACCGTCAGGACAGTTTCGTGGGGTCATGCTTGGACATTCAGCAGTGCCCCCCAGACTCAGATTTGTTTCCACATCTCTTTCAACTTCAGGAGAAAGAAGGCAGATCCTTTTAGCCTACGTAGACTCTTTATTGGAACAATGCGCTTCCATTCCCGTCCCAGACAATGAGCAAGGGATGGGGATGTATCCCCTCTCTTTATGGTACAGAAGAAGAACGGCGCATGGAGGCCCATGATCGATTTGACCCACCTGAAGCGCTTCATCAAAAAAGAAAGGTTCAAGATGGAAACGCTGTCCACAATTCGGCAATCGGTCCAGGCCGGGGACTGGCTGGTCTCCATAGATCTAAAGGACGCGTATTTCCATATCCCAGTGGCAGCGGATTTCCAACAGTTCCTCCGATTTGCCATAGGGACGCTTCACTTACAATTCACCTGCCTGCCTTTTGGGCTATCGACCTCACCACGTGTATTCTCGAAGGTCTTATTGGCTGTAGTGGCCCTGTTGAGGACCAGGGGGGTCTGTCTCTACCATTACTTGGATGACCTCCTCCTGTTGGCCCAGGAGGCCAGGACAAGTCCCAGTTGATAGAACACAGGGATCAAGTCATCACCACTCTCCAGGAATTCGGATGGCTCCTGAATCTGGAGAAGAGTCACCTGGAGCCCTCTCAGTCCTTCATATTCTTCGGGGCGCACTTCAACACAGTACAGGGCACCATCTCTTTACCCGAGGAGAAGGTGGCGATAATCCGGGACAGGATTCGGCCAGGCCTCTCGTCCTCCAGCCTTCATGCTCTCCAGTGTTTGAAGATTATCGGCATGATGGTGGCCACGATCCCCATGGTGAAGTGAGCACAGTGGAGAATGCGACCCTTCCAGAAGGGGTTTCTCCAACAATGGCGATCAGGTAGCAAAGCCCAGCACATTCACATTACACCGACCATGAAGAATTCCCTCCTCTGGTGGCTGCAGTGGAAAAATCTACGCAATTGTCTCTCCATTCTCTCAATAACGTCAGACGCCAGCAGCAGAGGCTGGGGCGCACATTACCTATTGGAAGTGGCACAGGGCACCTGGAACTTTCCTACTCTGGCGATAGTCTCAAACTTATTGGAGCTACGAGCAGCTTTCAAGGCTCTGCAGGCTTTCCGCCATCTGACAATAGGTTCCTCTGTACTACTCCGATTAGACAACACGACTGCAGTTGCCTACATAAGGAGGCGAGGGGGAATTCAAAGTCTGTCCCTGCTTCAGGAAGTGGAACCGATCATGTCCTGGGCACAGAAGAACTTGGCCAACATAAAGGTTACATATGTTCCCGGAATACAGAATGTACAGGCAGACTTCCTTTCTCAAGTTCACCTGGACAACGAGTGGTCCCTTCACGAGGAAGTGTTCCAATGGTTTGTGTCCTTGGGAGTCTCTCCAGAGGTCAATCTCTTTGCCTCCCCTTGCAACAGGAAACTGGCAAAATACTATACGAGGTTCCAGGACCCTCAGGCTTAGGGGATAGATGCCCTCACGGATCACTCAGACCAGACCTACTGGCTCAGGTCACGACCCTACACCCATGCCCGGCCTATCTGCACCTAAGGGCCTGGTTTTTCAAAGGGAAAGATTTGAGGCACTAGGCTGCCCAGAAGAAGCTATTCCCACACTCCTGAGTGCAAGGAGGAGAAGTATAAATTGGGTCTATGAACGCATTTGGACCAGGTTCACAAACCATATGTCCTCCCAAACCAACTCATGTGTTTCGCCGTCAGTCCAAGACGTCCTGAGCTTCCTGCAGTGGGGCCTAGACCTGGTTCTATCTGTGAGCTCTCTCCGAGTGCAGGTATCGGCGATCTCTGCCTTTACGGGAGTATCATGGGCTAGACACACCCTGGTGCATCAATTCTTCAGGGGTGCAGTCAGGCTCAGGCCACAGAGAAGAACTTGATTCTCCAAATGGGATCTCCCGTTAGTCCTAGACTTCTTTGCTTGATTGGATAAGCCTCTTTCAATCAGAGAACTTGCCGCTTTCCTAGTAGCAATTACTTTGGCTAAAAGAATCTCGGAAATCCAAGCCTTGGAGGCCAAGGAGCCTTTCTTAACCTTTTTTCCTGACAGGGTGGTCCTAATCCCAATGCTGGGAGCAAACCCCAAGGTCACCTCGATTTTCCACGAGAATCAGGAGGTCGTTTTTCCCTCCTTCAAGACAACTGAAGGCTTGGACCTACACCCCCTTGATGTGGGAGCCATCCTAAAGCTATACCTAGAAGCCACGGGTCCTTTTCGACAATCAGACAACCTCTTTGTCCTTCTCAATGGGAAGAAGAAGGGGCTGCGGGCCTCCATCAGAACCATCACTACTTGGGTCGTCCAAGCGATTCAATGGGCCTATAAAGAAAAGGGTTTGGCGCCTCCGCAGGCAGTGACAGCGCATTCAACTAGAAGCGTCTTGACCTCATGGGCAGCCTCACGATATGTCGCTCCCGAAGTGATCTGCTTCCTGGGATCTTCAATTCACACATTTATGTCTCATTATTGTGTTGAACCTGCTGCTCTGTCTTCTGTTAATTTTGGCCTACAAGTACTGTCAGTAGACGGTGTTAATTAAATCTTTTTGTTTAGCATTTTTGCCCACCCGGGTGTGTACAGCGAGTTATTTCTCACACGTAGACTGCCATGGAGTCTGTCAGGAAAACAGAAAATTTCCTATCAAATACTTACCGTAATATTCCTTTCCTGATGGACTCCATGGCAGCAGGAGTCCCTCCCAAATGTCTGGCGGTAAGTGCCGGACCTCCGCGAGCGGGGGAAGGTACTGTCAGTGAGAGCCATGGGGGGGGGGGGGGGGGT
>BLSH010327817.1:2871509-2891278 GCA_018402905.1 Glandirana rugosa | reverse complement strand
AAACAGTACACTATAATTCGGTTGACAAATAGTTCGTGTGTAAAAGTCTCTTTTTTTTTTAGATCTATAAATGTAAAAAAATAATGTTACAACCAAGCACTTAACCCCCCCCCCCCACCCTGAAAAAACACGTAAGCCCACCTCCACCCCACATATATGCAAATGTAAACACGTGCGTCAAAGGGGCTTATTTATGCATTCAACGTTCATTGCGCTACACATTACATATTGCTGCGCACGCCAGAGTTTGGGCCATTATTCAACAAGAAAAAATGATGACTTCTATGAGATTTTAACGCATTGCCAAGTTTGAGCAAATTTAGAGTACCGAGTTTGTTGCTATTTCTTTGGCACATGCAATTTTAAGGCCTGACCTGTTGGGTAACTATTTACCTATTTACTCGGCACAACCTCTTCATTTATATTTTACCAAAAGTTGGGATATACATTGCACCTGTGTGTCCTAAAATTATCTAGATTTTTTTTTTCTCTGAAAATGTGTGCTTGATAAACAGTTGGCTTAATATCACATGACAAACTTAGAACTACTGCCATTTTATTCTCCAGGGTCTCTGCTTTTAGAAAATATATAATGTTTTGGAAGATTTAGGTAATCTTCAGGAAATTATTTGTTACAGTGTGCAAAAAACAGCTCTGGTAGCGAAATGTTTACAGAATACTGCATACAAAATGCACACTAGATGGCAGTAGAAACAAAAAGATCAGCTGCTACTAACTAGTGCTAGTGGAATTGCTGTTTTTTTCTAGGTTGTCAAACAATACAAACTTTCTAGTTTAAGTTGCCTCATTGTAAGACACTTTCTGATGGTATATTGGGTGGAAACACAGAAAATACAGTAGTAAACTCTGACAATAATTGAAAATGCTATAGAAAATTATGTAAACATCATAAATACAAAAAAGTCATCAGATACATCAAGAATAGCACAAGCATAGCACAACCGCAGTAGTTGTATGCCCAAAACTTCTGATGCCCAACCTGTGGTCTTTTGAAACTTACTGTATGGCCCTCAAAGGCAGTAGTCAGTTTTTCCTTACCTAGGTGCTTACTGAAGCTAGTGAAAAAAAATATTCTTTACAATGGATTCCAGTAGTTCAATGGTTTGGTTTATTTCTTTCACACCATCTTTTTGATGCGCTGCCCATCCCTTTTTTTGTAATTTTTAATTGATTCTGCTGAAATAAATATCCAATGCATAATCATTTTTTTAGGAGAGCTGTAGGAAGGACAAATATGGAAGCTTTAATTTGTAAATGTTCTATACCAGTGTTCTCTAACAGTCTCAAGTAATTTGTCTCCTGAAGCATGTCCCATTTGTCCAACTGAAGTATATTCGTATATTTTGTCATGTATGGTCTTTGACCAACTCTTGGCAGCTTAAAGTATCATTATATTTACTCAACATTGTGGGGGTTATTCACTAAGGCCTGGTTCACACCTATGCGTTTTGGTGCTTGTTGCAGAAACGCACTACAGTCTATTTAACATGGTTTCCTATTGGACACATTCACATCTATGCTTTTTTCGCTGCGTTTTTGGAAAGGGTGAGGAACTTTTTTAACCATTTCAATACAGGGCACTTTCACCCCCTTCCTGCCCAGGCCATTTTTTAGCTTTCAGCGCTTTCACACTTTGAATAACAATTGCGCAACACTGTACCCAAATTAATTTTTAATAATTGTCTTCACACAAATAGAGCTTTCTTTTAGTGGTATTTAATCACTGCTGGGTTTTTTATTTTTTACTAAAAAACCAAAAAACAAAAATCCAGCAAATTTTGAAAAAAAAAGTTTTCCGTTTCTGTCAGTAAATTTTGTAAATAAGTAATTTATCTCCTTCACTGATGTGCACTGATGAGGCTGAACTGATGGGCATTGATAGGCTGCACCAATGAGGTGGCACTTATGGGCACTGATTAGGTGGCACTGATGAGGAGGCACTAATATGACGCACTGATGGGCATTGATAGGTGGCGCTGATATGTGGCACTGATGAGCACTGATAGGCAGCACTGGCGGGCAGTGATAGGTGGCACTGGTGGGCACTAATAGGTAGCACGGACAGGCGGCACTGATGGACAGCACTGATGAGCAGGCACTGATGGACAGCACTGACTGGAATCACTAATGGGCATTGATTTGTGTCACTGATGGGCACTGATTGGTGTCACTGATGGGCACTGCTGGGGCTTTACTGTAATCAGGACACTGATGATCAGTGCCCTGACTATCTGCGCTGGTCTCCGCTGCGAGGAGATGCCGCTGATCGGCTCTCCTCGCCACACACTCTGTCAGTGTGCATCATCAGCTTTTTACAGAGATCGTGCCATGTTCCTAGGCAAGATCGGCCATTCTGGGCCGCCGTCATATGACGTCCTTCCAGAACGAGAGCAGCACCGCTCCTCCATCATTTGATGGTGGGCAAGTGGTTAAACGCAAAACTGTGCTTTTTTTGCTTTTTTGGTTCCATAGACTTCAATGGAGAAGCTGCGTGAAAGCATGTAGTGCGTTTTTGCCACAATTTGCGTTCTGCATTTTATAATCTGCCTAACAACAAATCAACCTCCAGGTTTTATTGTCAGATAGACGTTAGAAGCTGAATGGATACCATGCACAGCTGCACCAGTTTCTGAGTGTACCAGTTTTAGTAAATCTCCCCCTATGTGTGGTGTTGTCAAGGGCTGCACTTGAGGCCCCCTGTATTAAATATGTTGATCACCACTACCCTAAACCAAAATTAGAACAGTTGACAAAATATGAATTTTTTTTTAATAACAATCATAATAATGATAATACTCATAATGCCCAGAAAGAAACACAGACAGTGTCTCTTTACATTGCTGGTAAACAGAGACATTTCCCACTTGTGCTGGTGCCCTGTTACACTGGTGGCCAGTGGAAAAGTGACCCCTTGCACTAGTGGATAGTGGGAAGAATGCCCTTTTACACTGATTGACAGTGGAAAGAATGCCCTGCTACATTGGTGGTTAGTGGAAAGAATGCCTTGTTACGTTTGTGGTCTGTGAAGTGCCCTTGTACTGGTAGTCAGTGGACAACTGACCCCTTATATTTGTTGTCAGTGAAGAATTGGACCTTTATGTTGGTGGTCAGTGGTGAAATGCATCTTTACATTGGTGGTCAGTGTGGGAGGACCTCCTTACATTGGTGGTCAGTAGTGATTAGTGAAAAGAACATTTTATTATATTATAATTATCGCTTACATTGACAGCTGCTCTCTATCCTCATAGATAAAATAAAGGTTTTGCATATACTGGTTAGGCCTATAATTCCTGTTGCTGGCCAGTTTTGAACTGGTGTATCTATGATATTATGCAGTATCCTAAAGAATAATTCCAGATATGGGATTTTATACATAGTTACGTGACATCACTGTCCCGCCTCTCCACCTCGTCAAATCAGAGAATGCTTTGCATTCAGTCAGGAAACACAAAGCATTCTCTGAATGGTGCCCATGCAAAGTGGCAAACCACCTGTGTTCAGTAAGCAGAATGCAGCCAATCTGCTCGGGACCCAGAAGCAAGTAGAGATCACTCAAGCAGTGGTGTCTTGATTTACAGCTTTCAGGGGCATCAGCCAGTTATGGTTTATACATAGCTACATTGGTCCAAACCAATGTAACTATGCATAAAATACCCATGGTTGGATTGTTTATTAATTGTTGCAGTAAAAGTAAGCCAGAGTCTATGCGCTTTTTCTATACTACATTTTGCCAGCACTGTTTTTCAGTGAAAACAAAGGCAGCCTCAGTGAACTACTCACCAATTCCTATCTGCTGGTCAAAGTGGGCCTATAACCACTTGATGAAAAAAGCAGGTGTTGCTGCTAAAAATACCCAACAAAACATGTTTTAATCAAACTGAAATTAATTAGATTGAGGTTAACAAACACACACACACCATAGACTTTAGAATTTAGATGGCTTTGCTGCTGAGGTCAGGTCCACCAAATTTCAAGCAGGATATGCCAAACCCTTGGAAAATCAACTGGGCAGCAGATTCACCCATTCTGACTGTTCATTGTGGGAAAAATGCCTTTTGTGTAAGTGTTTACTAAAATGAGGAAAGACAGGAAGGAATCCACTAATCCGTACAAAATGTTGTCAGAACATCTTTTTTCCACTTGAGAAACATTGCTCGGCTGCGTCCCATGCTATCATACACTGTAGCTGAAAAGCTGATCCATACATTTGTGTTCTCCCGACTTAACTACTGCAATGCTCTACTTGCTGGTGTACCTAAATCCATCATAAATCGGCTCCAATATGTTCAAAAATCTTCAGCCAGAATCCTGACTAGGTCTGGTACAAGTGATCACATTACCCCTATCCTGGAGTCCTTGCACTGGCTACCCGTCAGGTTTCACATAGACTTTAAGATCCTCTTGCTCACCTACAAGGCTCTTCATGGCTTGGCACCCCATCATCTCTCTGAACTTTTTTCAAATCACTCCCCCTCTTGTAAGCTCCGCTCCTCAAATTCTGGTCTACTGTGTGTCCCCCCTACTCACCTACACTCAATGGGGGGCCGAGCCTTCTCCTGCTATGCTCCAAAGCCATGGAATTCACTTCCTAAGAATGTCAGAGAGTCCTCTTCTCTAAACTCATTCAAATCAAATCTAAAAACTTTTTTCTTTAGACAAGCTTTCATTTAATTGTCCCTTTATCCCTTATGTTATGTTATCCTGTGTATTTCTTGTGTTTTATCCTGTGTATTTCCTGCTATCCTGTGTATTTCTTGTGGGATTTTTTTTTCCCCCTTGTAAAGCGCTTTGAGAAGCCACCTTTAAAGGCGCTATATAAAATAAAGTTTATTATTATTATAATCCTGAACTGCTAGCTTTGAATTGCTGTCAGGATTATACTGCCACTGCCAGGTGGTAGAGCAATCTGCTGCTGCTCACTGCTCTGTAAGTAACGTAAGTAAATGGCTGGTATAGATTCATGAAAGAATACTAATTATCCTTGCTAATGACCTAATACTATGCAGTGTACAATGCATCCAGTGCATAAAGATCAGTAAAATAGCACCGCATTCAGATCTGTAAACCAAAAAAGAAATATTTGCGTCCATGGTCAGTAATTAGCACATGTATGCATCTATACTCGCACATGTACATGCATATATGCGTTCATGCATAAATGTAATCCTTGGCTAAAAAAATGAATGGAAGATGCATTTTACGGATTTTATGTCTATACACATGTAAACACATGAACAGTACATGCTTGCATGCAAATATGCATTTATGCGTAAATTTAATCCTTGGCTGAAAAATTTTACAGATTTTAAGCCTATATGTGTATATAAGCAAGCACTTTACTGACCTTACTTGCATTTCTTTTGTTGCTATATGCACCTGGTCCCCTGAGGGAATTTCAAATGGATTTTTATGTTGGGTAGATACTCCAAGTATGAGTGTTGAGCATTCCAGTACAGGCCATGTGCTCTATCAGGCATAACTGAGAGGCATTGTAGATTTTCCCTGATGCTGAGCAGCTACAGACCACCAGTTAGCATGGGCACTCTCCAGTGAGTTAGGTCAGTTTTTCCTCTCCGAGTCATGTGGCATGTTACAATGTGGTGCTCCCACAGTGCTTTCCAGCCCCATCCAGAGCCCTTCATTTCCTCACAATGCCCCTTGTAAGCCTACATTTAAAATTTTGCTATGGGGCCCTGGATTTCTAGTTACACCTCATAATTCGTTTTCTACCTTTCTACACCAGCAATGCTGCTTTTGCCTCTCCATGTATATGCTTAACCACCTCAGCACCGGAAGGATTTCCCAGGTTAGGACCAGAGCACTTTTTGCGATTCGGCACTGCGTCGCTTTAACTGACAATTGCGCGGTCCTGCAACATTGTACCCAAACAAAATTTGCGTCCTTTTTTTCCCACAAATAGAGCTTTCTTTTGGTGGTATTTGATCACCTCTGTGTCATTTCTGATCACCGCTATAAACAAAAGAAGAGCGACAATTTTGCAAAAAAAAAACAAATTTCTTACTTTTTGCTAAAATACAAATCCAAAAAAAAAATATAAAAAAACATTTTTTTTCATCGGTTTTGGCTGATTTATATTCTTCCTCATATTTTTGGTAAAAAATAATTGCAATCGCCATTTATTGATTGGTTTGCGCAAAAGTGGTCGCGTTTACGGATGACGAGAATTCATTTCTGGGGTTTTTTTATTTTTTTTTATTTTTTACTAGTAATGGCGGTGATCTGCAATTTTTAGCGGTACTGCGATATTGGGGCGGACATGTCAGACATTTTTGACACTTTTTGGGACCAATGACATTTATTCAACAATCAGAAATTTAAATGTCCACTGATTACTGTATAAATGTCATTGGCAGTGAAGGGGTTAACCTGCAGGGGGAGATCTAGGAGTTAAGTGTGTTCCCTGGGCGTGTTCTAACTGTGGGGGGACTGGGCTACCATGGGCATAAGAGATCTAACTGATCCCAGTGACAGGGATCAGTAAATCTCCTATGCCCCCACTAACAGAGCGGGGAACCCCCGTGTTTACATCGGCGGTTCCCTGTTCTTTGGCTGTGGCCGCTCATTGCGGCTCACCGGCGGACATCGGGTCCGCCCGAGCCGCAGGCACACTCCTCCCCCCTAGCGGCCACCCACAGATCAACGGCGATTCGCGCTAAACGCCCACACTGCCGCCGTGAATATACGGTAGGCGGTGTGTAACCGGTTAAAGAAGACATTTGGGATTGTTAAAAATGCAAACTTACATACTCACCTCTATGCTGCAGCATCGGCCTGATGCTGCAGCTGTCTCCTGCCTGATTCGAAACCCGAGAACTGCATGATCAAAGGACCGCTGATCTCTCAGTTCTCGGTCAGCTCTCAGCAGAAAGTGGTGACTGTCAGCCATTGATCTCTGCCCCTCATGCGCTTTCTGGAGCATTGGGCAGGGTAGGGGGAAAGGCGCTGTCAGCCAGGTAACTAGAAGGATCCTGAGCATATGGCCAGGATCCTTCCAAAGCCTGAAGCGGTTCTGTGGCATTAGGGAGAGTGGACTTTCTAGGTCACAGGAGAGCACAAATAAATGCACTTCTGTAACCCACAACAGAAGCATGGCGAAAAAAGCTTTGACCATACTTTTTAACAAAATAGCAGTCATAGATCTGCTTTCCACAGGACAGTGTAATAACACTAATTAAGGATTTTTTTTTCCATCTGTGCCTAAAAGGTTACATTTCACTCTTATCAAAGAAGTCCACTAAAAGCAGATAAGCACAGCAGGGCTTTTGTAGGACCCATGATGTTGAGTGTTAAAGATTGCCTGTGTTCTGGTGGCATGTGAAGGTCCTAGTAGAGCTGCAAGTGGTACTTTGTCAGGTATTCATATCACCACTTTTCTTTTTGCAAAATTATTATTTTACAACACTATTTAGAGTATCTCAGTGCGTGATGATGTCACTAATCTGAGGCTCTGCCCAACGTGTTTCTCCTCACCAGGCATCATCAGGGAATGGAGAGGCTCCTTTCCCCGATGATGCCTGTTGAGGAGAAATGCGTTGGGCAGAGCTTCTGATCAGTGACGTCATCATGCACGCCTGCCGGACCAGGGATGGTGTTTGCTTATGGTTTCAAGCTGTTTACATGGCAATGAATTAAAGCCCCACAACTGTGCAACTCTATACACTGTAAGCCACTAAGGGCTCTTTTCATGGTGGTCACCCAACAGGTGACACTTTTTTGTTGAAGCTCCACCCCCAGTGATTATATTTTAATAAACAAATGCTTTAATGTGTTATTTGTGGAAACCGGGTCTGCTTTATATGTAAGGCTAATTTTAATTGTACAAACCAATGAACAGAAAGGATATCTGGTTTTGTGTTTCCCTGAACTATAAAGTCTTCTTACTCCTCCTAACCTACCCATTTCCTGTGCAGTTCTCTGGTAGAATTTAGCCACAATGTCCAGAGGCGAAGAAGAAAATGGGAAAAAGTAAAAACAATTTGTTAATGCCTGAAGCTTGGTGTTCCTTCTAACCTTTCCGCTCTAGGAGCTGGCCCATGAGTGCCTTATGGTAAATACAGTCCTGTCCTCCCCTGGAGCCATGGGCATGAAAGTGTGTGTTTCCTAATTTCTTCCGTTGTCCTGTCAATGATCTCTACCTCTACATTTTTGACAAATACTAGTGTATTCGTCCTTTTTCTTCTGCAGGATTCCCTACTTACAGAGCCTACTCCCTAAATCACATCCCAAAACTGGCCTTCTATGGAGTAAAGCTTGTAAGGAAGGTAGTGGAAAGTGATTGAGCTAAAGTAGAATCTACCTAGAGATATGAAAGGATGGTGTAGAAAAATGGGGGTGGTATCAAGAGAGAGAACAGTATTCCGCTTTGACAAGAGAAGCCAAATGAACCCTCAGCTTGGGAATCCCCAGTATCACTGCATATGAGTGTATCAGTGAGCTGCCAATGAGTCAGTGCATCATATCATGTGACTGTGAATAAAAGTGTAGATCAGAATACAGAGAAAAAAAGTCTTATTCAACTGACATGTGGAAAGTTAAGAGATAACACGTTATTTAACTGATCACTTATGCCTGCATATTAAGTCAGCTTATAAAGTGTTTCAAAGTTCAGGCTGCTATATTGTAAGTCAGGAGCTGTGATTTAGTCACTGCACTGAGCTAATGATCATTTAGAGTAATTATATTGTATCCAACGTAATCAGATACCATCCTCACTGGGTGTGTTTGCTCCTGAACTTCCTATGACACAGATTCAACTGGCTCTTGTTACAGTTTATTCCATATACTACATTTTTGTGTAGCCATGTGCCCCCTCGGGTGGCTGGTAGTTGTGGTTCACCTTCTGGCTGCCCTCAATCCCACCATATCTCACACATCCGGAGTCACTGAACAGGCTCTTGTTTTTGTTTGTTTTATTTAGGGGATTAACTTGGATGGGGAAAAGGGGTGACTGTGGGATGCCCCAAAGAATTACTTTACAGGACCACCTATATACACAACTGTATATACAACTCTACTTCCTTCAGCACTTCACTTGCAGACCGTTACTCCTCTCACTTCTCTCCAGCACTTCACTTGCAGACTGTTACGCCTGACCTGAAGGGAAATTTATCAGGCTCACATAACTCCTTTCTCTTCACCGCAGCTAGCACATAGTGAGACCTGCACTAAGTCAGCAGGACCTCCGGACCACCCATGAGAGGCCAGGGTCAAGGACCCCTCAAGGGTAGCTAAGTACGTTGGTGCTAGCTGGGCCTTTGATGGACTACAACTTCCAGCCCATCCCTCTTCCAGGCCACACCGGTCTACTTTCCTCTAAGTGACACTCCGTCCCCTGACTGGCTCCTGAGACCT
The DNA here is from genome assembly GCA_018402905.1 of Glandirana rugosa. Classification (NCBI taxonomy): domain Eukaryota; kingdom Metazoa; phylum Chordata; class Amphibia; order Anura; family Ranidae; genus Glandirana; species Glandirana rugosa. The sequence goes on along the minus strand of BLSH010327817.1, from coordinate 2,881,885 downwards.
CCACAGACCTTCCACTATTCCTCTCCCAGCCTGCTCCAGCCTTTCTTCCAGCTCCCAGGGTCTGTCACTCACCGACTCCAGTGTCCTCCGAAGCACCTCTGCTGTTCTCCTACTTCCTCGTGCTGCTCCAGGAATCAACTCCACTCCTGGCTGCACCCAAGTCTCCAGGCCTCAAGATCACCCCCCCCCCCCCAGACTGGGGGCTCCCTCCTGGGTAGAGGCCTCCACAGCACCTCCGCTACTTTCTTCACCACTTCCACCTGAACTCCCCTCCCCCTGCTGGGCAGATCACAGTATTTAAGGAGGCCTGCCCCCTGCCAATCTCATATGGGGATTGGTCAGGGCTCCTCCACAGAAATTGACACCTCCTCATCCATCCCCCCTTCCAGCACTTTCTGGAACCAAGAGGAAGAGTATCCAAGGGTTGTCCCTTCCTGCAATCTGCAGCCTACTCTGAGCCACTCCCCTGCCCAGATCAAAACATTCAGGCCTGCAACTTACATCAGGCCTGACTAATTTTGCCTCTCCTAGCAAAAAGACCTCTACAAAACGTCTACACTTTGGGAGTGCTACATTTGATTTTGGGTTTAATACCACTTTAGCATCTCATTTTCCATCATTCCATGGTGATGAAGAGAAAAACATATTAGGCTATACAACTACTGGGTATAATACTTGGATAACAATGGGCCACATCTAAAGCTTGGAAGAAAAATCTTTTTGTAGCGCTACCCCCGAAGAAGCCACTGGAAATTGCTTGGATTCCTTTTCCTAATAATTGTCCCGCAGCCAGGCACACAGTCACTCTTTGGCACAATAACAAGTCTAGAGGTGTCCCTTTTGGAGTTTTTATTTTTGGGGTAACTTGGATAGGGTTGGGGGAATTTAAGTTGGATACTCAAAAAAAACTATATAGAAGATGAGGACAGTACACTTCCTTTTGTAGAACTGAAGCAAAAGTCCTTGTAAAAACAAACTGTGGACTTGGCTTTGTAGCAGAAGCAGTCAAAAGCACATAAGCTTCTTTCTTTGAGCAATCAGAGCAGAGCCTCCTCACAAGGAACTAGATCAGTGGTTCTTAACTCCTGTCCTCAGGACCCACCAACAGGCCAGATTTTAAGTATTACCTTGGGGAGATGCAGAATAGAATACTGCAATCACTGAGCAGCAAATTATATCACATGTGATGTATTTTAGCTATCTTGCAAACCTGGCCTGTTGGTGGGTCCTGAGGACAGGAGTTGAGAACCACTGAACTAGATAGACTGAGCTTTTCAAAATGCACAGCTGACTTTCTATCACCGGGGGAGGCAGCAACCCGAAAGTCTGTAAGATCTCTCACAGCAGTTTGTACTCACAAATATCCCTGGAAAGTTGGTTGCCTCATTCCAACATTCATATGACACCTTTCTCTTGTGATACCAGATTGGATAATCAGACGACAGCCCCTCAGTCAGCTCTCAGTAGCTTCAGCATCCAGGTCCCTCAGCTGGGCCAGCTGAGGCCTCACGAACAGCAAGCACATGGCAGCACTACCCAGAGGGCAGTAAGCCCCCCAGGCTGGACTTTCCCTCTCCAGGAAAAGACCCAGAAGCTCTGTGTCTCAGAATATTTATACGGACTCCCAGCAGCTTTCAGGGCCACCCTCCCTGGGATTGGCCAGGGCTGTATAAATATTCATGCTGCTATTTTCAATGCTCCACACCATGTTCCAGAGAGTTCTATTGCTCTCTGGAAACAGACGAAACAATCAAACCAGCAGCAGCTGAAACACTGTACAGATTTAACTAATCAAATACAACTGCACTGATTACAGTGAGCTAAGCTAAATTTACCTAAAAGCAAAAATACAGCTCCACTGAGTGTGCTAAATGTTTGTTTTTGAATTAAATATAGAAAAAATTAAATCAAATCATTGGCTAGGGTAATAGAAACAGTTCATTTTACTCCCATGTTTCCCCATAACTCTCTTAGATCTAATACTTCAAGCAACAGAAATCTAAGAGACTAGCAAAAACTGGACCATCAAGTCAGCATGATCATAAACAGGCAATTTTTATATATTTTGAAGCAATGCAATGCCACAAATGTACGAGATTTCATATTGCCGACTCAGCCTAAAGTCTTCCTCGCTTTTGTGGTACTCACAATATGGAAGAAGTTTTAGGGTCAGTTTACACCAGATGCGGGATTGTGCTGACCCGCCGCATGACAAGGCAAAATTCCTTGTCCCCTGTATGCCTGGTTCACACCACTGCCTTATGGTGGTGTGCGGGCACAATGCACCTAAAAAAGTACTGTGCGTACTATTTTTTTTTTTTTTTTTTACAGCTCAGTGCAGCGTGAAGCACCACCTCGCACTGCGCTGCAGCCAGTTGAAGTTTATGAGATGTCTATGTGACATTTCAATAAAGTTAGTTTAAAAAAACAAAGGGAACAGTGTGGTGATCCTGCCAGACAACAATGCACCCCAGCCGCTGCCTTATAATGCAGCGGCTGGTGTGAATAGACCCTTAAAGATCTCTAGAAGGGTCTGAAGTAGGTATAGTTATAAGAATCATACCAATCTATGGAACTGTAGGTGTAAAGATCTGGAACAGCACACCTCTGCTGTCAGTACCCCACTCTGCAGTTAAATAAAATTAGCTGTCAACCCCATTTAAGGTTTTAGGGATATCACCAACAACTGCCTGAAAGAACAGTGTGTGAAAAGCAATGTGTGCTTGGGAACACAGGTAAGTGGCGTAATACATGTAATTATACTTTTTTTTTATTCCTATTTAGAGATCTTTGGAGGTGTGGTGGCCTGGCAATTAAAAATTGATCAGCCTCAGCAGTGTGCTCTGGTCCAGACATGAGCTAAAAAACATCCTAATCTCTCCTACAACCTGATCTTGGCCCCATGACTAGAAAGGGCAGACTCCAGGGATCATTAACAACTTTCAAGGCAGATTCCCAGTGCCCTTTTGATACTCCACTCCTGTGCCCCACAATGCAGCTGTTGGAAAAGCAACAGCAAGTTATATAAACTGAACTATATATATGCATTGTACCTTTCTATCCAGCAGGTGGCACTGCAGAAAGGATAGACAGGCAAAAGCAACCATAAGCTTGTTAGTGGAAGATGACCAGCTTATCCACATAAGAACAGAGAAAATGGCCAAAGGTACAGTATGTGGACTGCATTACAGAAACTGCCCACGTGTTCAAGTCTCAACAGTAAGTTGTTTCTACTAAGAAAGCTATATAAAAAGAAGGCTAGCAAATGTGTGATCATGTGAATGCCATGATAGAAATCATAGAGCAGTTAAACCCCCCACCTGCCCAGACCAATTTTAGGCTTTCAGCGCTGTTGCATTTTGAATGACAGTTTCGCAGTCGTGCGACGTTGTACCCAAACAAAATTTTTATAATTTTTCTCCCACAAATAGAGCTTTCTTTTAGTGGTATTTGATCACCTCTGTGGTTTTTATTTTTTGTGCTATAAACAAAGAGCATAGATTTTGAAAAAATAATATTTTTTACTATTTATAATACAAATCCCAAAAAAAAATATAAAAAAAAAAATTATTCATCGGGTTTGGCCGATATATATTCTTCTACATATTTTTGGTAAAAAAAACCCCACAATCGGCATATATTGATTGGTTTGCACAAAAGTTATCGCGTCTACAAACTATGGGAATTGATTTATGGCGTTTTTATTATTTATTTATTTTTTTACTAGCAATGGCGGTGATCTGCGATTTTTATCAGGACTGCGATATTGCAGCGGACATGTGGGACATTTTTGACACTTTTTTGGGACCAATGACATTTATACAGCAATCAGAAATTTAAATGTCCACTGATTACTGTATAAATGTCATTGGCAGTGAAGGGGTTAACTGTGTTCCCTGTATGTGTTCTAACTGTGTGGGGGCGGAGCTGGCAGGGACATGACAGATCTAACTGATCCCAGCGACGGGGATCAGTAGATCTGTCTTGCCCCCCTTCACAGAATGGAGAACCGCCGTGTTTACATTGGCGGTTCCCCGTTCTGCAGCTCTAACAGGCGATCGCGGGTCACAAGCGGACATCAAGTCCGCCCGACCTGCGGGCACGCCCACGCAATGTGCGGCGGCCGCGTGTGCCCACTGCCACCACCTGTGAGTGCGCGCCAGGAGCGTGCAGAAGGGCGGACATCCATGCACGTCCCCCGGGAACTTCAGATCCGCGCTGTAGCAGTCTTTCGGGTATAGCGCGGATCTGAACTGGTTTAGGGGAGGTGAACCCCCGACATGCCACAATCGGCATGTCATTTTTTTTGGGGGGGGGGGCAGCTGGGACCCTGTTTTGACAGGATCCCAGCTGCACTTCCTGTCCTGGCCTCGCGGAGTCGGAAGGAAGTTCACCTTCCCCCCCTCCTACCCGGTGATCTTCTGGGACACGTCACAGGTCCCAGTAGATACACCGGCCATTCACAGCGCGCAGCACGGCCATTCACAGCGCGCAGCCACAGCCGGGCACCCACACTTGTGATACTGGTGCTACCGAGGGGAGGGGGAGAAGAGCGAGCCTTCGGGCGGCCGCATTGCTGGAGCCTGGGACAGGTAAGTGTCTGATTGTTAAAAGTCAGCAGCTACACTTTTTGTAGCTGCTGACTTTTAACTGGGTGGAACTCCGGTTTAATCTATGAATATGACAGAAGGAAGGAGAATGCGCACTATGATGACAAAACTCTTAAGATGCACAAAGGCACAAGGCACAAAGCACAAAAAATAAAGCAGAGCCTGTTTTTGCTGTAAAAGGATCGGTCACTTAAGAAAGGACTGTTCTATCTGGAAAGCCAAACAGCGACAGCTAGAGCTATCCACAAAAGATAAAGTCACAGCAGTCACAGAGGAAACTGCAGACACAGCATGGAGTGGCACCTTTAAAGTGACACAGAGCAGCAAGCCACACAGCTGGTGCATAGACTCAGGTGCGACAAGCCACCTGACTAGTGGTGAGCCCTTCTTTAGAAACATTGATTACAGTGCAAAGGAAAAAGTTTTCCTAGCAAACGGGAAAACATCACCTCCGAAAGGTAAAGGCCAGGGCTTCCTGAACTGCATTACACCACAAGGCAAGCACTGTAATCTTGTAAAGAAAGTGCTGTATGTTCCAGAACTAGAAGGCAGCCTTCTATCAGTCAAAAGTTTTGCAAACAACGGTCTCACAGTTCAGTTCCAGGGTGATGAATGCACAATTTACAATAATAAACAATGCAGCGCAAAAGGAAAACTGGATGATCACCTATACAGACTCATCACCGCAGACCAGCAAACCAATATAGCCTCTAATGACCTACACAGTAAATGTATTCACTTATGGCACAGGTAGCTGGGGCACAGAAGTCCAGAAGCTATACAGGACATTACAAAGAGAGGCTTATCAGAAGATTTGACAATAGAGCCTTGCAAAGTGCTCATGTAATGCAAGTGCTGTATTGAAGCAAAAGCCACATGCACTCCCCTTCCACAGGCATCTCAAAGAAAAACTACCCACCCCCTGCAGCTCATACACAGTGATGTATGCGGTCCAATGAAAACTCCCACATCAGGCAGGAACAGATATGGTATCTACTGACTTTCATTGATGACTATTCCAGGTATACAACTACTTAACTGATGAAACACAAGAATGAAGCATCAGAGAAACTTCAAGAGTTTGTTGCCATGTCTAGCAACAAATTTTCAGCGTAAACCAAGAATAATACGCACTAACAATGGAGGAGAATACATAAGCAAAGAAGTGGCCTCATATCTGAAAAGACAAAGAATAGTACACCAGACAACCACACCATACACTCCTGAACAAAATGGTGTAGCAGAAAGGAAAAATCACACTCTTATAGAAATGGCTAGGTGTAGATTGTTGGATACCATCCTACCTCACAAGTAGGTCATGCAGTCATGACTTCAACCTACCTACAGAACAGACTATCCTCAAAAGCCATTAAAAGTACTCCATTTGAAATGTGGCATGGTTCAAAGCCTAGCACAGGGCACATCAGAGTGTTTGGATGTAAAGCATATGCCTATTTTCCAAGTGAAAAGAGATCCAAGCTGAAGAACAGAGCCATAGAGGGCATTCTAGTAGGCTACAGTGAGCACACTAATGGTTACCGAATCCTACATGCAAAGACTGACAAAGTGACAATAAGCCGTAGTGTTTATTTTGATGAGAGCCCATCACACGAAACACTGGTCCCTGAAAGCTGTGAAGTGACTATGCCCAGCAAACCAGAGGAAAAGGTTGATCAAAGCGAACCTGTGCAGGAGTCAGAACAAGAGGTGGAACTCACATTGCCTAAACCAAGTTCCCCACCAGATCCTGCTGAACTGCCTGAAATCAGAAGATCCAATCGGACTACAAAGGCAATACCACCCCACAAGCTGTCATACACTGTCAAAACACAAAACATACATCCTGGGAAGACAGAAAAACTGCCAAAATGTCAAGCCAATAAATGGAGAAAGGCAGCAGAAGAAAATTAAATACATTTGTTAATTTGGTCTCCTTGAAAGCAAGCAACTGTCACTCTATCATCTTCAACTGAAGCAGAGTACATTGCAGCAGCACACACTTGTCAAGAAGCGATATGGATTCGTCAACTTTTTGTGTACATTGGAATATACATGTCAAAACCAATTCACATTTTTGAAGACAATCAGGGCTGTATAAAGCTTACGCAATCAGAAATGGTCAATCCTAGGACCAAACACATCTATGTCAACTATCAAGAGCAAGGTGTTATTGACATTCAATACTGCCCATCAGAGAAGATGACTGCTGATGCACTCACCAAGCCCTTGTTGAAAGAATGTAATAGTTCTTTCCAGAAGAAGCTGAATATAATTTGACAAAGCACATGCTGTTGAGAAGGGGTGTTGGAGAGAGCAATAGCATAGTAGCTTTATATACTGAACTATGCATATGCATTATACCTGTCTATACCAACAGGTGGCGCTGTAGTATTATAGAGTATAGTACATATATTCTATTATATGAGAGGAAGTACCCTCTGTATCTGACTGTGTACTTGACTGTTATTAAGTTCCTGTTTTCTGTTTCTCATGATGTAATATTCTCCAGAGAAAGTAAAGCGTTTGCTTTATACAACAAGCTCCCAAAGCATGATTTCAATACTCAGCTAACAGCAGAATGCCAGGAGTGAGGTGCAAGCTTTTAGTACTGTTGCCTGAACACAAAGAGACAGCAACTTCCCCCACACTGACTAACTGATTACTGGGACCCATAACTAAAGGGGCCCTCATCTCTACTTAAAGCAGATGTAAACCGTCACATATACCCTGCGAAGTGAACAGCCTTAGATGATACACAGGGATTAAACACATCTTCCTACATAAGCTTAACATGTATATCTGCTGTCTTCACCTTTATATACTGTTTAGAACAGTGTTTCTCAACTCCAGTCCTCAAGGCGCCCCAACAGGTCATGTTTTCAGGCTCACCATTATTTTTCACAGGTGATTTGATCAGTTTCACTGCCTTAGTAATTTCCACGGCCGTTTCATCTGAGGGAAATCCTGAAAACATGACCTTTTGTGGCGCCTTGAGGATTGGAGTTGAGAAACACTGGTTTGGAAAGTGTACATCCTGTCCGATCTTTCATTTCCTCATTCATCTGTAGGAGGGGATTATTGATAGACACTGTGAGACACTGTGAGACAGCTGATTGGAGGAAAGGCACACACCCTTCCCCACACATGCAGAAGTTGCTTGTGAATAGTTTAGCTGTGTGCTAATCTATTTATAGCAACCTGCCCGACACTAGGGATTGGCGAACGGTTCAGCCCGAGCATAAGTTCTTGCTGAACTTTTGCTGTTCGGTCGTTCGGCAAACATCTGAACAAACGGAATGTTCGACTGTTTGTTCGGCCCCCCAAACTGACTAAAATGCAATGCGGCACTGAAAAATGCATTGCAAGCCCTGATTGGCTGAAGCAGTGAAAGCTTCAGACAATCAGGGCACAGAACACTGTCAGAGTCGTGGTTGGGCACTGTCATCATGACTTTATCCAATCATGGCTCAATACCGCCCCACAGTATAAAAGTATTCTTTCAATGGCAGCTATTTTCAGTGTGATTTCGGGATAGAACAGGGCTCTGTTCAGTGCTATTAGTTAGCTAGTGTGCTAAACTGTGCTATTTTGCTTTAATTGTCAGTGTAGAATATTAGTTTAGTGTCAGTCTAGGGATAGTGTGAGTGTAGTGAGGAGGACCATTCAGCTTTGCATAGTGTGCAGCTAGAGTAGGGACAGCTCAGATAGTTTCACTGTGCTGCAGTGAGACTGTGTCATTCATACATACATTAGTGTATATGTAGAGTAGGGACAGCTCTGATAGTTTTAGTGTAGTTAGACCATGTCAGTAATATTTACATAAGTGTATAGCTAGAGTAGGGACAGTTCACATAGCGTCAGTGTAGTGACGGTTGAACACCGTCTATTTGAATCACGTTATTGCAAGTCTAACGCCATTTACTTCTGTGTGTGTTACTGCCAGTTTAACACCATATAGTTCTAACTGTGTTACTGCCAGTTTAACGCCATATAGTTCTGTGTGCGTTGCTGCCAGTTTAATGCAATATAGTTCTGTGTGCGTTACTGCCAGTTTAACGCCATATAGTTCTAAGTGTTACTGCCAGTTTAACGCCATTTACTTCTGTACGCGTTACTGCCAGTTGAACGCCATTTACTTCTGTGTGCGTTACTGACAGGTTAACGCCATTTACTTCTGTGTGCGCTACTGCCAGTTTAACGCCATATAGTTCTAACTGCATTACTGCCAGTGTAATGCCATTTACTTCTGTGTGAGTAACTGCCAGTTTAACGCCATATAATTCTAACTACGTTACTGCCAGTTTAACGCCATATAGTTCTAACTGCGTTACTGCCAGTTTAATGCCATTTACTTCTGTGTGCGTTACTTCTAATACTAGATAAAGTAAAACACACGAGAGATAAAAAAACACTGCAGATAGATGTGCCCAGCTCAAATTTCATGAATCGGGTTTACATCCAGTTTAAATGATCTCTTAACAAACTAAACCAAATTGAGGATATACCCTCTCCCTCCTCGCATGCATATATCTCTACTCTCAGCTCAGGCTTCATTATTACACAAAGTAAGAAGAAATGATGCAAGCAGTCTGGCGCACAGTCACCCTAACGTTCGACGGAGCACAAATCCAACTTTGCCTGGATATGTCTTGCAGAACAATGCAGATGAAACGCCTAATGAAACCACTACTTGATAAAATTAGGGAGTCAGTGGCACCTACAAATAGAGCTTTCCCGATACACCTTACCATTAAAAAGTCAGGTGGGACATTAACTCTTCGATCTCCAGCGGAGACTCTGAAACTATTTGTGCTCATGGAAATAAGCCCAATTCCAATTTCTGACTGGCTGCAATGCCATACATACCATCCCACAGAGGCATAACTAGAACCTTCAGGGACCCGATGCAAGAAATTATGAAGGGCCCCCCTGACCCCTGGCCAGGGCCCTTCCCTCTTACAGGCTGATCCTGGGGCCCTTTACTCCCATCACAGATCCCTTTATTATGGTCCCGCAGCGGCACCATTTCACAAGTTCTGCAGCGGGCCCCCTTTCTGCCATCTTCGGGCCTCCCCATGGGGGTGAAATGTCAGAGCCCGGTCCCAATAGCAACCTTTGCAATCCTGATAGTTCCCTCACTGGTGTCAGTAGCTTTTAATTTTATTATTTTTTACCATTTCATTTCTTTTACAATTTTATTTTTATCATTTTTACAATTTATTTTAGGAGCTCTGTTGGGGGATTTTATGAGATATCAGGGGTATAAACAAACCTCAGCCCTCAATCTCCATCTGTGTAGCCTCAGCTGCACAGAATGAATGGACAGGAATAGTCGATTATCGATCCTCCCATTCATTCAGAAGTGGAAGTATAGTAAAAACAGTTTACTACGCTTCATTTATAAATGAACCAATTGGTACCAATCACTGACTCTGTCCACTCAGAAAGGGAAGGAGCCGGTAAATGACAAATTTACCAACCCGTTCCCATCTCTCATCTCATCATGACACATCTTCTACAGCAGCTGGCAGGAGAGAGGAGGAGGGGAAGACAGCAACTCTGTGGGGGGACACAGGGAAGACAATACCCGCTCAAAGCCACGGCTTCACTCCACAGATGTGACCGCTTCCATAGGGTGCAGGCTCCGCCATGATACAGGAGATACTGAGAAAAGTTCTTCAGACAGCCGCACTCTAAAAATTGCCGTTTATTGGTAAAATCAAATGAAGTACAAGCAGAGCATATTGGGGGACAAACCCCAGGTAC